>CAKKOB020000444.1:8134-27088 GCA_918844115.2 Phlebotomus perniciosus | reverse complement strand
CTTAATTACATGAGGGTGGGCGGTGGGATGTGCCATTTAATTTTGAGGAAGAACATGATCAAAATACACAAATTTTCCTCGAAATTATTTATTAAGATAATCAATTATGTATTCATGATTCTCATGCGAGACATTTCCAAGTCACAAGAACCCACCGCTTGCAACTCCATCGAGTCTCTAACTGTGAAACAGGGTTATACAAATTCCTTTATGAACTAACTTAACTATAAAAGAAGCCCAATTTCACCACGAAAGATGGTCATTGCTATGAAAAGGCGCTTATCTGAGTCTTAAAAAATCTCTTAGCTGTTAGCTTCGACAACAAATATTTCCAACATTCTTCACAAATCTTTCTCAAAGATATAAAAGCAAGGAAAAATCCTGAACAACCCTGCCAAATACCCAGGTGTAAATGATTTTACTCACTTGGGATCCTAAACTTATCTCTCACTCTCGAAAGAATTTTCCCAATCACACCTTCTGATTGTTTACACTTCACTCTCTTTTTTCTTTTAATTGTTCCACAAAAGGCCGCAAGAAGTATCATAATCCCCTTTTAAAGATACCACCGCAAGTCTTTGGATGAGAAGTGATATGATGAAATGAGAATCTTGTATAATTTATCCTATTATACAATAATGGAAGATATGGCAAACTTATTCCTTTCTCTCTTAATGCTCCCATTGTGTTCTTTGATGTTTCGTGATACACGTGAATTAAGATGAAATTGAAAATTCCTGTCTTTTGTCTACACTTGTTCACCTCCTCATTTGCGGACATGAAGGGGGGGGAGAAAAATGTTCACAACTCGTGGAATTTTAATTGATTGACAAGAGTAAAGTAGGAGAAAAGAGGTAGGACGCGCCACGTCTCAAATAATGAGCTCCAATGCCACTGGGAGGAAAAACCATAGTATAATCCTCTTAACCGTCTCTCTTTCAACTTTTTTTTTCTTCCTCACTGCACTTATTACTTCCCTGTTGTTCCTCTCCACACACTCTGGAGTGTTCGAGGCGCAATGGAAAAAAAATAGTCGAGAATTTTCTGGAAAGCACTCGAAGATGATGCCATTAAAAATAGAAAAATTGTTCATTACTGTACCATCATTTTTATCGCACTTTCAGCTCTTTTTCTCTCCAATCCAGGACATGTTCATTGAAACAATGCAACCGGACATCATCTATCTGTGCCTTTCATGTCGGCAAAAACTGTTCCACCCACACTATTTTCTGCCTCATATATTGATGTTTTTTTTTCCTTTAAATATCTCTCTAAAAGGTCCTATATACACGGTAAATTTTTTTTTCAACATCGCTCATTCTTTCACATCTCCTTTCTTTAGGGCACAAAAAGGGATCTCATCATCCGGAGCATTTATTGTTTACCATCATATCAGTATATATAAATATATGTGTAGAAAATACACTGCGAAAGTGACTTGGTAATTGGATTTGTTGCGGTGGAGTTACGTTGAACAAGTGTTCCAGTGTACACTTTACAGTCTCTGCCATTGTCATTAAGAGCTCTTGAAATATTCATGATAAGTCGCTAACTTGTTATACAGTGACTCTTGGCTAAACAAGATGTTGGCATTAAAATTGAATTTTAAGTCTCGCAACATAGTCGAGATTTTCCGGAAGTGTGCAGTAGAGCAAAGGATATAACATAAAATGAAGAAGGCATCAAGATAATATGTACATAAGTAATGTTAGAATTAAATCATGTTATGTGGAGGTTTTTCTTTGTGAAATATAAACTTTTCTTTTAAACTTTTTATTAGCTTTACCGAGTTATCAAACGAGAAAAATTGACGCAAGACTTGACGTAATAACTGGGCGAAAAAGTAACTTCTTCTCATCTGATTTACATTGGATAGAAAGGGACAAAAAACTGAGCGATTATTAAGTCCGGAGAACACAATAATCGCTCTTTATTACGTTTCTGTGTCCCTTTCTAACCAATGTAAATCAGATAAGAGGAAGATAGTTTTCCGCCCGTCGATGCAATAAATTCCACAAATATTGATAATTTATCTTTCTTTGATTGATCACGAAGAAAATCAGAAAACAGCCCTGAACAATCAGACTAAAAAGCTTAGTCAGAGCTTCTGAGGTAATAGGAAAATCCAATCGTTATAATTCAAACGATTGCTCATAAAAACTCCAGCAGTTACTGTATTTTGACTATGTGCTCTTGTGCAATGTCATAGTCAATAAAAATGCTTTTTACTCTGTGTGTTGGTGCTTTACTTTAAATGAGGTTTCCTCCTCTCTATTAAAAATGTTTCTTTTTTTCATTTTTCCCCTCTTCCATTTGCTTTCGCATCATACCTGAAGCTTACTCTCTCAAATAAATAGCTACCAATTTTAAATGAAGTGAAAAAACGCCCAGGTAGAACACCTCAAAAGTTTCCATGTAACCGTTTACTCCCTCCGTTCAACGAGAGTCTCTGTATTTATCCGTTAGGCAATTGTTTCAAGTTAAAGGTTAAATTACTTTCAAAGTCCATAAGCGAGGTATATTTATAATCTTCAATCAGTTCAACATGAATCGGGCAATGGAGCCCACAGAGAAAAATGACTCCTCAACAATGGCTCACTTTTTACGTGCAAATGGTGTGGCTCCACTTCTTTCTCGTCTAGTTTAAATGCCTTACTTATATTGTGACCCAAATGGCCACACAATACGAAAGCATTTTGGCAAAAGTACAGACGTTGGAAACATAAACAAGTTGAGTGCGTGAAGATAAACGAAAAAAACGTGATGGATCTCACCTTCCAAAATCGGCTGGCAACGATGTCAACGACATATCATTGAGTCCTAATACTGTTAAGCTTTTCAGTTGAGAAAAGCCGGCGGGCAATCGTGGAATTGGATTCGAACTGAAGTCAGCTACCTGTAAACTGCGAAGGTGTTTGATATCATCAGGAATGTCCGGTATATCTGCAATATAGAGAACACATTTCACCGTAAATGCATTGCCTTTCAGAGTTTTTGCACTAAAAAAAAATAAAAGAGTAAAGTTATATTCATGTGAATGCAAGGTGGTTGGACGAGAGAGGACCTTTAAAGGCCACATTATTCTTCCCTCTCTCTCTCTCTCTTGTCGTCCTCAAAATAGAGGAGATTTTATTCACAGACAGTCTATCGTTTTAAAGTAATCTAAATAGCAACGAGACTATATCGTCATCGATGAGCTTTTTATTTACCAACACAAAAGACTGTCACCATGACAACAATTTTATTCACGTTGGCAGAAAATACCATCATTTTATTTTTCGTATAGTTACAGTTTTCATCACATATAGTTTATTTACAGTGTGAGTAAATTCAGGTGTACTAAAAGCATAAAAAAAATATCAAACATCCAGATTGATCTATACTTTTTGCGATTTTTCGTTGTCCTTTTATATGAAAAGAGATCCTCTCGTTCATCCTCTCAATCTAATTTCGCGTAATTCACACATCCACCTGTGCAGAAATGTGAGAAGAATAAAAGTCACCTCAATCACATAACATTCCCCCCTTTTAAATATACTTTTTGTATTTTATCCATTAGATTCCAAAGTCGTGTTGAACATAAAACGGAACTTTTGTGGAGGAACAGCAAAAAAAGCAACAACTCACACTCTCGCGGCACACAATGCTCTGGGTTTTACAATGAAAGTTGGGGATTTCTCAACCCATCACACATCGCGTAACAATCTCATTCCAAAATCGTTACTTGACCAACTAGAACGGGAACAAGTCGTGCAATTGGCAAATCTATATCGAAAAGAAAAGAAAAGAAAAAGTTGGCAAGAGAACCCACTGACTTCTTCCATCTCATCCTTTCCTCCCATTCTTGTGGTCAATTTACACAAGCCTTCCGGGTAAAAGTTTAATCGCTATCAGCAACTTTGCTGGTAATTACCTATGAGGTGAGAAATCAAATAGGATTTACGAGAACATGAAAAATCTCTATACAGCATCACAAACTTCTTGTTTTTCAAAACACCCATTATTCCAGAACACAAAAAGAATGTGTACCCATATGATTTAATAATATTAATAAAATTTAACAGGCACTTGAAGTCTCTATTCTCTCACTCGATTGCATATAATTTAACGTATGAAACTCGATGACTTTCATAATAAAATTCATCCGATATTGGAACTTGATTCTTCAGCAAGAGTAAGTACATTATATGTGTTTTACGGTTGCCGCTATATTAAACTTGAGATGAGAATCAGTTAATCAGTGAGTGGCACACAATTGAGGAAGAAATCATTTTTAAGAACCCGTAAGAATATTAAACTGTTGCTCATAGTAAATTCTAATGTTTAGTTAATAACACTCATCATGCACTCGGAGAAATTAGAAGCAGAAAAATGAATTAATACTGCGCGCAGGTGGGATTCCCTAATAAAACAAAAAAAATCCTAATCGCATTGCTTTGAGTGTAAATACCAAAGCTCATTTGTGTAATTTTGTATTTTAATCTCTCTTTCTGTACCAGTAAATAACCCTCCCGGTCTTTAAGCTTCTTGTAGCTAACAGTTCGCGAATGCGAGGTATAACAGCGCATCATCAGAAAAATGGTAAACAAACACCCAAGAGAAATCCTATCAGCATTTTACCTCAGAATATATCAAAAACTGTTTCTCAACATGTTAATCGTGAAATTTTCACTGAACAGAAAGATAAGATTATGTATGATTTTGCATAAGTTTATGCATTTCAAAGCTTCTTATACTCTCGCACTTCCTCGTGAATTCCCAAATAGATGAGAGAAATTTTTAACTCACTTTAGATACTCTGTAAAACATAGCAATTTATTGATTTACAAGCACCACAAGACGCCAAATTGAAGAGAAACGTGAGTATTTCTATTTGCAAAATCAATGCTCGCGCTTATATTCAGGAGAGTTGTTCTTGTAAGATTTTTACCAATAGCACAAAGCCGTCCTACTTTCTCGCTCTTTCTGTGGCTTTCTCGACAATTTGCTAAAAAGAATCATCTTTGAGATTTTTTTTTCTTTCCTCTTCACTCCATACGGTTCTACAACATCCCATTACTTTAAATATTCACAGTACTTTGTTTCCCGCATTCAAGTTATTACACTTCTCTTTTTGGTTGATACTCTTCTTGTGAATAAATTACACTTGTTTCCTCAGCTCCTGCCCAGCTTTTCAGGCACTTCCCTTCGATACGCCCACACCAGATTTTCTACACGTGAGAAAGGTAACAGCGTCCGAGAGTGGAATATATTAATAACAATAAAATGAGCACATGGGCTTTGTTGTTTCGTGGGTGAAGTGTGCGCAACGGTATAACAAGGGTATATGGTACGACCCGCTAATTAACAAAATAGAGTAAAGATAGAATGCCTAAGTTAAAAATTTATCCCAATCGAATCGGTTCATCAGTTTGATTCTGATTCAGAATCACAAGTATTTTGGAGATAAATTTACCCTGTACCTATAGGAATATTCTCGGATTCTGGGTAAAGCATTCCCATGAGAATTCCACGAAAATGTTCTTTAAAATTTGAAGGTACAAGAGATTCCATTTTGACATTATTGGATTTTAATTCTTTTTCGCAAGAATTTGATGGACTTTTCATGTTGAATTCCCTTTATATAATGAGTCACTCTTTGAGAAACTCTCTGTGAATATAAAATATAATCCATCAACCTCTTTATCAAATAACCTGAGCAATTATTTGGTGATGTATTGATATATCCCATTAAGGCAAAATTTTAATATGAAGACGTAGGTTGAAAATACAGCCAGTGCGAGTCTATAAATTTCTATATGGCTTATTTATGCACAGAGTCACCCATCTTCTTGTTGAATATATAAGAATGAAAGAGAGAGAAAGAGGCAAGAAAAGGAGTATCGTGTCTTTAGTCTTGCAATCTCACCTTGAAAATCACACACAAAACATTCAACTTGTTCTTTTTACACTGTGGATTTCACCTGGACGGCAAGCAGATTATGATGACATTCTCGAGTACAATGAACGCTGACCAGAGAAAAGAATAACCATAACATGTAATCTCAAACTGATGTGTGAGTGTTGAAATTTTTTTCCAAGGAATAAATTCAATTCAAACAGCTTAGAAATATTCTTTTTTGTGAAGCTAAACCTCAAGTTCAGGACACTAAAGAAAGTTATGAACTACAAGCAACTAAAGCTAAACCACCATCATCATCAATTTGATTATATGGGAATAATCAAATTTATCGCCACAGAGAATGAGCTTTTTTTACTCTCACCACTTCCTCATCATCTTCATCCAAACACAATTTGCGCGAAAGCAAAAAAAATCAATTGGATACTTTTTCTCTATTTCTATGTATATATCTTTCTCGATGAAGGAACTTTTCCTGACAAGGACCTGAATTCCAAAAATATATCTCACACATGACCTTGATCCATTTAATCTCAGAAGAAACTCATCCAGTCAAGAGAGATGTCAACATATAATCAAAATGTTATATTAATTGATAGCCAATCAATAACAATTTTTAAATGACAAGATTGATATTGTCAATTCTTCGTTGTATAGATTTTATTATATCATCTATTTTTTCATCGTGCAATCTTCGCTGATGATTTTTACACATTACAGCTCAATCTCGTTTCAGCGGATTGCTCATGGGCAAATAGCTATATATCTGCAATCCAACGAGTAGTTTTATTGATAGTCTTTTATGTATGAGATAAAAAACACACATATAAGGCCCCCCTTTACTTTCATGAAAGTAAAAACTGGGCAAACGGTTACGGTTTTATGAACGCAATGTTTTGTGAATTCGTTTTTAGCGTAAAAAAAGTGCAACAATCTCCCTTGTACTGAGTATAAAATAACCTCATTACCAGCAATTACTATGCTATGTACATACATATAACATCTCATATTAAATATCATCCCTAAACCCGTCTGTGACTTAAACGGTTAGGAAACATTCCACAATGATCCATTTACAGTCAATTTTTACAATTATCTCTCTCTCCCATATTTTCCCATTTAATGTGGACTTTTCTTTGCATTTTTATACTCTGCAAAATTCCCTCTGAAACATTCTGTTCAGTTACGAAAAATGTTGCAAAGAATGTTGTATTTATTAAGTACAGTATATAGAGAGGAGAGAAAATGAGAAAAAAAAATCACACCAACCCACTAAAGCGAACTGGCAGAAATAGTCACCATGATAGCCATCCAACATGGGTTGAAGTTATTAAAAAATCATCTAGAATCATGTTCCATCTCGTGACATTTTTCTCATTTCATCAATTTATATACAGCAGCAATAATAGTGCCATATACAATTGCTACATGTGGAGCGAAAATAGCTGCTCTCTCGCCCAAGCAGCTCGTATATGATTTGATGATGCCAGGGGAGCTGCTTATATGTTGCGGATGGCGACGCAACTGGATTTTCATTCAACTATGCACTGGTGTTCCAGGCATTTTATATGCTGATGTTGAATAGAGATGAAGCTGGTTATAGAGTAAAACACATTCCTATACGAATAAAACGCCTCACATTCTCTCTCCTTCTCTCTTTGGTTTTATATGAAGTCAACCAGGCATCATCATCAACTGCTATTAAACATGGGTCAGTGACCCATTGAAAATGACGATGACACACTCGACATTTTTTTCTTTGAGTGTTTTTTTTTAATGTACATTCTTTTCCTCTCTCCTCTGAATCCATATGATGAAATATTAAACATTATATTCTACTTCTTAATTGTTATGCACGTCCTGTTACATTTTCCCATCTCACCCAGCTATATAGATGGTGAAGAATAAAAGAAATATAATGCACGTACTTCAGAAAACACTTGTTTGAATGTGACAGGGAAAATTAATTGCATTTTTTTTTCTTCTCCCTCTTTATATCACTAAATCTGCCAAGATGAAAATATCAATAAGCAAGAATCTTCTATGCTTCGGCACAAAATTGAATATTAATCTTCAATAAACGAGTCATCTCACCCAAGAAGCCTTAACAGTCGAAGACACGCACAGAATTTAATGCTTAAATTAACTTTTCCATCTCCTTTTTATTGCAACTCATCTACATAATTGCAATATTATCGCGCCTTCTCGCTTAAATTGACATCCTTTAATATTCATCCACGATATTAATAGCTTAAACTCGAAAAGGGAGTATTAATCGACACTCAAAGCTCGCAGACACATCCTTTTAACAGACATCCACACGCACTCAAATATCGATTTAGTTTTCCAAATATGTCGCAGAGAAGCAAAGTTAACATTTTTATGTGAAATTATATATGAAAATGATTTTTTTTTCCATTCTCACACTTGCAATTTTTCATTCATTCTTTTTTGTTCTTCTCAGCACTTTCCATTCACATAGGTATACATAGAATTTTAAATACCTCAACTTTTGCAAAACGTTCTTTTATAGGTCTTTTCTCTTCATAAAAATTTAAACCCAGCTAAACGGCCAAAAGTTCAAGATATTAAGCAGTTGAGAATTAAGTTTTTAGAGCAATTGCACTCCAAATTTTATGAAAAGTTAATATTTCCTAGATTTCCTTTTGTTTAAGTTATATTTAGATCACAGAGAATTTGAGAAGATACTCTTAATATAATCCTCCTCATCCTTTCAATCTCCATAAGTGTTTGCCTTAAATAAAAATGATTTTCAAGAGTAACTTTCTCCTCTTTCACATCATATGCAACCTCTTCACTCAATTCTCCATATCCAGCAAAATATCTTCTGCCTCTTCAATCTTAAGACCCATCATGTCACAGAGGGCAAAAGTAGAATGAATATTGTACAGAAAAAAGTTCTTATGTATGGCAATTCTTAGTCATAAAAACATATTATTCATTGTTTAGGCCTCACGGTTATTCCACTCTTGTGGGCACACAAAGAATTTTTCTAAACTCCCCCAACATTTTTAGCCATTGCTTGTGATATACATGATATAAAAACCAGGAGGAGTTAAAGTAAAAGCCAAACTCATCCATATTTAATGTAAACATAAAGTTATTTCTCATATATCTTCTTCATTTTTCTTGCAAAAAAAAAACTTACACACCGTAAGATAATTTATTTGGTATATTTTATGCATTTTCTTGTATAACACAAGGCATAAAAGTGATTTAAATGGAGGATGAAGTTGAAATCACTCTTGACGTAATATATATTTTCCTTCACTGCATTGTTTCACATAAATTCTTCAATCGTCTCTGTCAGAGTTGTAAAAAAATGTCTGAATCAAGTGAAATGCAATCATCTCCAGAATTTTTCTCTATCTTGAGACACATTTTATAGTTCTATGTACATAAGAAATTCATTCGTATTGAAGGTTTATTGGCGCACAGAAAAAAAAGCGAGAGAACTTAATAAAAAGGGTCACACCCGCCATTCATGTATAAAGAACTTAATCCAGATAATTATGCCATTGCATAAAAAATTGCTGGAAATATTGATTTTTTGTACTTTTCCTACTTTACTTCTTCATCAATTTGTGGCGTTGTCAATTTTTCTTTTATTCCCTTCCTATATATGTTGACGATTTTGACCATGAGAAAGAGTGATTAGATAACAATAATAACTCTTTGAATATAAACAATATCTTGTGTATATCGCTGAGCCACCTTATTCGACTCGGCCCCATCAAAAAAATTGAAAATGTTTGTTGAGCAACTTTTCGATAAAGTATCGCGGAGAAGAAATTGCAGACATACCAAGCAATTAAACGTAAACAAACAATGGGGAATCCAAATTACTCAATTAGGGTGAAGGCAGCAAAAAGAACCTGACGAATAGACGAAAATACTTCCAACCTTTTGAAAAACAGTCCTGCAAATGCAAAATTGTTGAATTGCGCGCGGAAATACCACAGAATTGATGTTTGTTTTCACTGCCATTCTCCACGTACGATTGAGGGCGAAATATTTGTCGAAATGGAGTTGATAAACAAATAATTATTCGGTAATTACAAGAGAAACATATACACAATGCCACCCATCCAGTGAAATTCTCTCGCCTATTTTTAACAACATTCCACACCGCAAATAGAGTGAAAGCCAACAAATAGTCCATCATACAATTATCTCACCCTTAACAGACATCCTTTCTCGCCTCAACAATCAGCTTTTGTAATTAACTAATTTCCTCTAATTTATAATTGATCAAGGAATGATTAGAAAGTTCAATTAAATAGAAGATTGCGGTTCTGAGAAGAGAGGTGTCTTAATGTGCGCTTCTCAGATAACTATTATATATTTTCTCTTGGAAATGGGATGATGAGGCGAAACACCCCTTACAGAAACCACAAAAGCTTTAGTGCAAAGACAAACCATAAATCAATGGAAAATTTACCGGAAGTTTGCAGTTTCCAAGGAGCTCAACACAATAAATCCAAAGTTTGAAGAGCAATTCCGTGCGTGACTTCAAATTATAACAACATGAGCTTATGTTTCAAATTTATCACAGATTTATAAACTCCTATAATAATTCAGGGCAAATTCAGCAAATCCGAAAAACTCATTTTGTTTGAGGGGATTCATTCAACTAAATCCAACTATATTTAATTAGGAGTGTTTGAGGACCAAGCCTTATACATTTGGCGGCCCTCAATCCCCTACGTTTATTTTATCCATATATTTAGAATTAATTTGCAAATCTTTTGAGTGAAAAATGACTTGATATCAAATGAAGCCAGACTAAGAATGACAACAAGGATATCAGATTCCACAACTTTACATCTTCAAGTACTGCACACATTCGGAAGGCGAACATACGGCATAAAATATTTAGCATTTCCCACTCAACATCTAAAGCGGAATGGAATAGCAATTTCCCTCTTTCGATATCACATCTCAAATTCCCCAAAGAACTTCCATCTGTTCCCAGATAACTTTTCACCACGTCGCACATTATGTATACATAATATTGAGGGGTTGGAATCCGGAACTTTGAAATATTGAGTCTACACATCTAATAATATCATCGTATTTATAACATTGTTATACAGCCACATTTCACATAAGATACATCATATTTGACTCTACACATGTTGTCAAGTGTATCTGATGGCTTTTGGCTGCTTCAATGCAAAATTTATGTGACAAGAATCACTTGCATTTACCTCACTTTGGCACAGACATAGTTGATATGTATATATACCACATCCTAGTGTGTGTCGCTCATATTGGAGAAGCCATATAACATCGCATATACAAAATATGACTTTCAACATTCTTCAAACATTGTGATGGACGTTCAGAAATTTGCAGTGCAAGACACAGAGTCAAACTCCATTATGAAACACACATCACCAGCACATACTCAAACAATTCAATTAATATCGTTTGTTTTAATTTACTAATTAAACTGAATAAGTTAATTAATATTCTAGCTAGACATTTTACTGCCATCACGCAGATTGTCCTCGAATGAATCAGCTGATGGGGGACCCTTTTTGCAAGAATTGTCACGTAATAAGAAACAATAATTGCAATATATAATTTCTCATCGTATGGAATCTCACAAATATAAAATTTTAACTGATTTAACCTTGTAATCTCTCAACCTATTTCACCTATATTTGTGCGACATCATGACACAAATACATAACAATTGTGAATATGTTAACGAAAAATATAAAATTGCGCTGTATTTAATGAGACAACAATAAAAGTGGCTCTCTATACAAAGTAACATTTTTTTTCTCTTCTTCACTCTCCTGTATTTTAATTTTATTGCACACCAGGTGAAAACAATAAAAAATAAATAATATTGCGCAATTTATTTTTTTTTTCACTGTGTTAGAGAGAATGATTTTTCTCTCTGGTTCGCTCACTCGATATAAGAGGTTCCCTCTTTAGGTCATTTTCATTTTCAATAGCCACGCAATATTTTCATTTTCAAAAGCAATACACCGAAAGAGAGTTGGAAGGTTTCATTGACTTGCAGATGATTCAGCCCCAGCATAAATGAGTAATTATATTGATAATAATTTCTCCCGCAAGTGAGTATTTTTAGGGTCAAAATTACTGGTCAAAATTTCTCCTTTTGAGCTTTAAGCAAAATGCCAAAAGGCAAAAACAACTTGTTAAGGAATTTTATCACGTCCTGGAAACCTAATGAGAATATTTCTCTTAGTTTTTTCTCTGCCAGCACTCACAGAAATCCAATACAAACGTTATAAGTTGAGTTTCTCGATTTTGAAATACTTCTACATTTAATTATTAAATTCACCTAATAAATGAGAACTATATATATATAATTATTAAATTAGATTATTTAATATTAATCAATTAGCAAAATTTCCAATTATAAAATTAAAATACAAGAAAATTCTAGAATAAATTTAATGAAATTTGAGCTTAATTTTACCCCTTTAACGTAAATTCAATTCAAAATTCTGCCAATTCGTGTGACACATTTTGTAATATGATTTCTCATGTCAATTAGGGCGTAATTTGAGTTTTACTGCCATGAGGCTTAAACACACAACAAACTTCTAGCCATTACAGTACAAGACGAAAGAGGAGGAGGTGAATATGAAGCATAAACCTATACGATGGTAGTATTACATGCAACGCTACATTTAAGCCACAATTAGTGGTAAACCCAAAATTCCATTATTTTGTCTATACACATAAAATTCAACATGTGGGAAAATTCTGAGCCATCTCTCTTTTTTACACATCTCCCACCATTTATTGATTTATACCCAAACAATATGGGGGTAGATTGGTAAAATTCCCCGCAGGAGGTCAAGAGAACAAAGAACATCAAAAACACGACAGAGATTTTATAATTTAATAACCTAATTTTCATTCTCCTACATACTAAATCCCGTCAAATTGAATTAAGTGCAATTCTCAAATTAATTTCTAAAGCGCACATCATACAGCAAATTACATCCTATTTCACTCTATGGCAGACGATTATTATCGCTTAGATTGAATGAGGGGAAAAAGAGAAATTAGTAGAGCAATTTTTGATCACAATCTCATAACTTGAATATTTAATGTTAAGAATTTTCCCATTCACAAAACACAATGCATATAGTGGAAAAAAATCATTAAGAAATGATTTGGCATTTCGCTTTTATCCACACCAGACAAGATTTTTCCATCATTTTTCATTGGAATTTCCTCTGAGTTGAGAATGCAAATGGGCTAAAATAATATTTCATCTGACTTTCCAAGAAATTCACACAGACACTCGGGTGGGCTTCGTGGAGAGAATTAAAATGAGAATTAAAATATATTTCCTACTTCCATCTGCCTCTTTATTTAACCCAACCAGAGGCTGAGACAGACATACACACGAATTTTCACACAGGAAAAAAAAAGCCGCACAGATATAATTTATTTATTTCCCAGTGATTTTTTTCCCTCTAGGCGTGAAAGCTATTTATCACATTGATAGGCAATGAATTTCACATTGTAATTCATCCCAAAAATCGATTGTAATCAATTCAAAATGAAGCACAGCAAAAGAGGTTTTTCACTGGAAGCCATTGTCCTAATCTCCATGAAAAGAGATTAATTATAAATGTTAATAATATAGTTTGCCAAATGAATCCTCTATCTCTCTTCTGCAAACTCTCACCATTGAGGCGATATATGGCGAGAATTTCTTTTTCCCGCATTATTGTCATCCGTGAGATGTTTATTAAAGCATTTCGAGAGCGACACTCAAAAATATGTGGAATTTTTATGGGCATTTTTCTCCTCAGAGCCAGCAGCCAAACATCACACAATTGTGCTAACGAGAATATCTCACATTCAGACTTTCCACTCTTTATAGACAAGAGAGTGAAAAGTTTTGTGTTTTAACGTGGAAGGAGAAGAAAAAAAAAGTCGAACAAAAATGTATGATGTTGAATAAAATATTTAGCGAGACTCTGAGGAAGTGTGGTTGAGTGCACAACAAGTGGCAAACACCGAAAAATCATTAACACTGCACCGTATAGAAAGACCTTTTCAGAGAGAACAGTCTGACCAGAGAATGTTACACCTCAAAATGTCAATGGAGAAAATGGCTTTTCAACCTTTTGAGAAATTTTCCACAACTTTTTGCCAAATTACACACACCAATTAGGTAATTTATAATATAATAGTAGGTTACACTTTATATGTAGTGAAGAGAAAATTTTCCTCCACAAACACTCCTTGTCATTTTCACATGGAATTTTCACCGAGAGTTTGGTGAGAGGACAGATAAATAAAGTTCAGCTACCCGCTCATTACCCATAACTTTCATGCTCAACAACACATGTAAATGAACAAATTAATTACCATAAATTATAATCTTTCAATATTCACATGTCAATTCTAATCTCCATCTCTGTATCTTTTTCCGCCCCACACATATTTTAGACACTCTCACTTGGTGCCAAAATTTCGAATCAACGCTCTTCACCGCAAAATCATTAACTGCCTGAAAATTTCCCTGCGGTTATGGTCTACTCTCTCCCTCAAAATTAATTATTGTTCACAACATCACAAATTCACCCTAATAGCATGGAGAAGGATGTCATATCAGGGCGCGGGACTAAAAAAAATTGCAGATTAATATAAAACTCACGCAAACTAAAAAGGTAATTTATTATAACCCGTGAGTATATAGAGAGAAATGCTTATTTTTTGGAAGGTGGAGGCCTTATGACATGATTTTCCTCACAATTTAGCAATTATCAAAAAGAAAATTTCTATTATAGTTCGAAGTCTATACTTTCTAACGGTTAGTTTCGAATAGCAAAAAAAATCCCTAAATTTTAGCTTGGTTTTCTGTTCGTTGAATGCCGTCCTTCCCCTACTAAAAGGGTTAACCTAACCCAAAATTTGACCTTCTATTATTATATTCATATTCATTGGCTATAATCACATTTGCGATAATCATATTTTTTATCTCACTCACTCCCCCACAGACGGATTTATCCATGAGAGAACAGACGAAAAGTCTGTGGAAAATTGTCTAAAAATACTTGAACCGCAAAAAATATAATAACCACTACAACTATGTCGATGGTGGAATCTCTTGGCAGAAAAGGTCTTCGCAGCAGAAATATTTATAAATTCAAGATAGAGGAGGAGAAAAAATTTGCAAAAATAGCCCACCATTGCATAATATCATTTGAAAAATGATAAAAATGTTTAGAAAACTATTAAAATTCGTTATTTTTTCCCTCTTAAATTCTTTCTGGTATCTCTTTTCATTGTTTTGTATATATTATACTTCTCTGAGAATTTCATCTTTTGCTCTTTGGCTTTGACTTGACTCGTGTTTGGGCTTCGGCTCTACCAAACATATACAAGACTCTGTCTCTCAAACAGATCACCGCTTAGCACGAGGATTGAACATATGGGAAAAATTCTTGAAAATGAAAGCATTTTTCAACGGAAAAATGATCTTATTAAAACACATTTCCAACCACTACAAATTGATCACAATTTCTCAAGTCAAAACACAATGGCTGAATTTTATCAAAACATCCGGAAAATATTTCCCAAATACAGATTTTCCCATGATGGCGATTGAAAGATTCCACGAAAATTTCCACACCTAATCCACTCAAAAGTATAAATATTGAAACTATACGGAGGAGTGCTAAAAGATGGTTATTATATATTTGGAGAAAGAAGAACCAAAAAATTCGTTCTATTTTTACGCACAACAAAGTAAACTAATGGAGAAAATATTTTTCTGCCACTTTATATTTATTAAATGAGATCCGACGAGACTTTGTCCCCACCTTGTTTTATTTTCACATGAATCAACAACAACAAAAATAAAAAGACAGACACCGAAAATAGAAATATATTTGAAAGAAAGTTGGAAAAAAGTGAAAACTGTAGAAGCTAATGAATAAAACTCACCATTTCTGGAAACATCTAATTCCACTAAATTTTCAAAATTTTGTATATCCGGTGGTAATTTGTGTATTTCATTATCACTCAAGCCCAATTTTCTCAGTCGATGCAGCCGAAAAAAGTTCTGAAAAGAGAAGAGAAAACACAAAATGAAATCATCGGAAAATTAGTGGAAAAAACCTCTTCTTTAGAAAGCATAGTTTCAGTATCTAATCTATCAAATTCTTGTCCCTTCATTCCTCACATTCACACCTCAATTTGCGTTGGTGGAATAAAGAATTTGACACCCTGTTTCCATACCTAAAGAGCTTGATAAGTGTGTCAGTGTGTGAGAGAGACGTCATGTATTTATTTACACTCTCTCGAGCAAAAAAAGCTGATATCGCGCAAGGTGTAAATTGCGCGATAACACCACAAACTCCTGAATACCTTTTGTTAGTGCTCCAGGGAAAATTACAGTGAAAAAATATGCGCTAAAAAATATCTTCAGCGCAAATACTCAAATAAGGTATCTTTTCTCGATAATTTTCTTTTCTTGCCTGAGGTTCTAAACATTTCACAATATAATTTATGCAAATAATATTCTGTTGAGGCGGCTAATGAAATAAAATCTTTAATCTAATGTTTAAAGAGTTTTATTAAATAACAGATAGTATAATATTTCTCAAACACAAAAAATAAATTTATAAAACTTCTTATAGCATTAATAAAGTCATAGAGCGATAAAGTTATTTCACATAGTTTTCTTTGACACGACCAATTCAGTGACTTCAATGGACTTTTACAGAGGAGGCAGGCATTTGAAAGGTTAAAGTTTAATGGTTTAATTTTTGATCTTACTAGCACCCATATACATATAACTGTAATTCTCTATGCATCGGCCTCATCTCTACATACCCACTATTCTATTATTCCAACTCCTTTTTTTTCTACCCATCTCGAATTGATTGAGCAAAAGGAAAGTCAATGATGATTGAGCACATCACAATAGAGCATTAGTGATGCATTGAAAATATATTCACCAGCATAATACTCGCAGAGATTCACGTTGAAATGTTGAATTATAAATTTTAGGAGTATATATTCTGAAGATATGCAAAGTATAAAAAAAACATTGACTCTTCCTATTTTGTGCTGCCAGCATTCGTAAAGCCCCATTGTACGCCATACATTTCCCTATAGCGATATGTGGTCAAAAGTGTCTGGAGTTGGAGGGAAATTTATGTGAGTCGCAATATCGCAAGAGACGACTGACCTATGTTGAGCGAGAGGAATTACGCGATGCTCAAAGTACCGTGAAGTTTCCCCATTTTAATTTATTTCCCTCATCTCATCCGCAATTTTTTTTGCCTTTTTTTTTGGTTTCAATTAACCATAAGAGAAAAGGGGCGCACTTCTCTGGAGATGAAACTCCAACGATGGTCCTCAATGGTAATTTTGGTAAAAAAAATAACAAGATTCGCAGGATATCTTGACAAAATAACCTCTAATAGAATTCTGATTTAATTGAAAAAATAAATTGACTTGTAGGACATTTCTAGAGCGTCAGACTTTTGGCACTTTTCAAACAGAAAAAGTTTCATTATTAAAATTTCTTTGTCACCAACTTTCACAAATCATTCTATTGATTTTTTCGCTTACTGAATAGAAATCTTCACATAATATAATATATGTTTTTATTATTCTTCACATATTAATTTCACAAAAATAATCACAAAATACTACGAAATCTATAAAAAGAACACCCCCATTTACAATGCATTTCGAGATTAAATGTTTGGTTTCATAGGAAAAATTCCATATTTAAAAAAATATTCAATGTATTATAAATAAATTTAAGGCATAAGTTGATTATCAGGAAATGGAAAGTGGCACAAAAAACACTTCCTCTCTGGTATATTGCAATATATGTAAAGTCTAGAGAAAAAAAACAGCGCATCAGTAATAAAATAGTCCATCCAACGAATATGAAATGAATTTCTGGAATATAAGCATTTTTGCAATGGAAATTATCTCTAGCAAATTGGAATAAACATTGTCTCATGCATAACTGTTGAATTAACGAGTGAAAAGGTATTCATCAAAATTTTGTATAACTTTCTATCCAGTGCAAACATTTTTTGTTTGCACTCACCACCCACTCTATCCCTTTTTATACAAAATTCCAGAATTATAAATTAGACAAATAACAAATGTAAAAAGCATTTCATATAAGCAATGCCCTTTCAGCTCAAATATAAAATGTATGAGATGTTTATGCACAGAAAACATGTTGCTTAATTAAAAATTACTTGTTAAAAGCAACTTTCTTCAGGAAAAATATTTAGTTAAGTCCTCCTTACAGTGTAATGAAGAAAGTTGCACAAATTCTGTCATAAATTCCCATGCCAAAATATCTTTCATGAGCTTTCAGATTCTCAATAGAAAAACTGTTGAATGCACAGTGAAAACACTCTTCCTTTCGAAAAATTCTCTGCTGCCAAAACCTCTTAAAATTGATCAAATACTTTCAAATGATTTATTTATAGACTTTAACACATCTGAATTTGCAAAACACATCGGTAATTAAGTAAAAACTCCCTTGAGAAAACAGTAAAATCTTTTCCACCTGAAAAAATTTCACCTTAAGCCCAATCCAATAAATTATGCATTACAGAACAATTTTTTATTTCTCAACATAAAATTCTTCTTGGGGGTGATAAACATCCCTTCAACCTTTCGGTATTTCTCACTCCGTCGAAAGGATCTATATACATAGAAGCCTTTTTCCCATCCCCCATACCTGGATGTGTACATAATGTATATAGAACCACATGATTTTTCCAAATATAATACAGCTCTTCGCTAGCATTATAATCGTCTCTAAACTGTATTGTGCCGATGTACACATATCATACAAAATGTACAGTGGCCAAGAGATTGTCGCAAACACGAGATAGAGATCATGTTATCAATTTGTTAGGCTTTCAACTTGATGCTATTGTTAGCTATTGTCAGGATTATATTGGAAAATGCTTTAGCAGGATTGTGTGTTTGCAAATCCTTTTGGGATGACACAGTGACAACTGATAACAAAGAATCAG
>CAKKOB020000443.1:16064-51893 GCA_918844115.2 Phlebotomus perniciosus | reverse complement strand
AGCAAGAATAATGGAGAAAGAACGTGAAGGATTTCCCTCGTGTTCACAATTATAGGCTTATACTATGATTTTGATGGGAAGTGATACAAAATGTATTAATTTCCTTTAATAGGGAAAATAATCCATTCTACATAATATCAGCTAAATCCTGGCTCATGAGGTAGCTCAAGGTATTCTAAGTTTCTCTGTGGGTTTCAACGAAACTTTTAACGGGTTTCTTGAGATTCGCGAAACAATTCATGGTTAACAATAATTTAAAACGCGTTAAAGTGCTTTAAACGCGCGTTAAAGTGCTTAAAACGCGTTAAAGTTCTTTAAATGCGTTAAAGTTCTTTAAACGCGTTAAAGTTCTTTAAACGCGTTAAAGTTCTTTAAACGCGTTAAAGTTCTTTAAACGCGTGAAAGTGCTTAAAACGCGTTAAAGTTCTTTAAACGCGTTAAAGTTCTTTAAACGCGTTAAAGTGCTTAAAACGCGGTTAAATTCTTTAAACGCGTTAAAGTTCTTTAAACGCGTTAAAGTGCTTAAAACGCGTTGAAGTTCATTAAACGCGTTAAAGTGCTTAAAACACGCTTAAAGTGCTTTAAACGCGTTAAAATGCTTTAAGCGCGTTAAAGTGGTTAAAAAGCGTTAAAGTGCTTTAAGCACCTTAAAAGTTCTTTAAACGCGTTAAAGTGCTTTAAACGCGCGTTAAAGTGCTTTAAACGCGCGTTAAAATGCTTTCAACGCGTTAAAGTTCTTTAAACGCGTGAAAGTGCTTAAAACGCGTTAAAGTTCTTTAAACGAGTTAAAGTGCTTAAAACGCATTAAAGTTCTTTAAACGCGTTAAAGTGCTTAAAACGCGTTAAAGTTCATTAAACGCGTAAAGTGCTTTAAGCGCTTTAAAATGCTTCAAGTGCTCTAAATTGCTTAAAAACGCTTTCTTTAGGCGAAAAATTTCTTGGGTTTTTCAATCATTGCTCGACTTTGAGGTATTCATTGGTGAGGACAATTTTGATTGGTGCTTTACCACAACAATTTAGAGCTTCCAGCATTGATTTTGTGTCACATGAAAATGTCTCACTTGGAATTTAATGAGTGAATTTGTAAGCGACAGAAAAAAAAGAATTCTCTCACATTTCAACAATAAAACTATTCTGACGCGCTGAATTTCATTCCTTTACGCGAAACTCCTGTTGAATTAGTGAATTCCACGGGATTTCTCTTCTTGATGAAAAAATGAATTTTTAAAAGGTTTGTCAAAATCTAATTTTACCAGAGAGAGATTACTTTATCATTTAAACATTTTTCTGTGAATCAAGCGCTATATTTTCACTTTTCCCTGCGGAACAATGCATCATTCCTGAAATTGTTGTCTATTCAAATCTGAATGATTAAATCCGTTCTAGATCGATGATTCTCCCTCCGCTCTTGATGACCCAAATTCTCATTGGGGATTGAATTCTTCACTGGTTACATGTTCTGATCGACATTCTCTCTCGTTGAAAGTTTTGGGATTTTCGGATAATATGCGTCCTGAAGGGAGTTGGATTTCCGTCTCAATATTTTATAAAAGAAAATTGTGTATGTATATGCGAAAGTTTGCCAAAACTTGAGCGGGTTTCATAACACAAATACTGTTAAGGAAGAACAAATTTGTCATATATATAATATTATAATTAACTTTTAAACTCAATGTTTGACGAATGAAATTGTCTGCATTTGACAATCCTTGCGCGCAAGTATTTTTCAGTCGTTAAAAGGTATACATATTACAAGGATTTACAACTTTTCTCTTTTCATCAAGAAAAGAGATCTCGGAGAACGTGCCATAAAACGCACGAGTTATCACTTGTTCTAATCTGGATGAGATTGTCATAAGGAAATGAATTTAATTAAATCCTAATTAGGAGGATGTTGATGTAACTTCACTCAAGACGACTTCCTCGAACAACCCTCAACATCATGAAAATCAACTGAGAGTGATTATTTTGTTGAGTGGGAGAAAAATTCTGGGGGGGGGGAATGGGAGTTTGGGGGAAAGAAAAATGCCTTGAGGCTATTTTCTCTAACTTTCTGTCTACGCATTTTTTGGCCGTCTGGATGTTTCAATTTATCCCCCCGGAAAAAATTACCACAAAAACCGCCTGATAAACGCATATTTGTACTTTAACACAATCTTCCCCTTTAATTCTTTTATACCCATAATGTCTTTACAAAAAAGAGTGAAACATCCAACACATGTTTTGTTGGATCGAAAAACATTATCAAATAAACTCAGACATTCTCAATTAATTGAGTCAAATTAGTGATTTAGTCTCTGCATTTATGATTGTTTTCTTTTCACCCAACAAACAAGCACTAGAATAAATTGTCTCCTTTATTGGCGATCGATCATAGGAAAAACCTTTTCAAGCCCTCCAAAAAAAACCATCTGTATGTAGAAGAACAAAACAGCGTGAGTTTAAGCCCTTTTGTGTCGTTCCCACGCAATTTTTCACCAGATTTTCTCTGAAGAAAGTTTTTATGACAAATATTTTTTCACGATAAATTGCTGATAAAGCTTCAGATTTGCTTACACACAGAGAAATCTTGCAATGAAAAAAAAACTTCAACTTGAAAAGCTGAAAGCTTTCTAAAATTGATGTAAAGCTCCTCAGAAATTTACAAATATTAAAAAAAAGCTTTTGAAAAATCTGAAAAAAAGAGCTTTTGAAAAATCTGGAAAGCTTTCTGCAGAGTTTCTTAAAGCTTTCTCAGAAAGCTCTAGAAAGCTTTTCTTAAAAGCTTTTTTAGAAAGTCCTAGAAAGCTTTCTAAAAAGCTCATAGAAAGCTTTCCAGTGCATGTTTCTTAGAAAGCTTTCTGTGAAAGATCCAAAAAACTTTCTAAAGGTCTATAAAGCTTTTTAGTGACACTTTTCTTGGAAAGCTTTTTGAAAAGCTTCTAAAAAGCTTTTTGACATGTTTTTAGAAAGTTTTCTAGTGACCCTTTTCTTTATAAAGCTTTAAAAAGTTCCCTGAAAAAGCTTTAGAAGGCATTAGTAAAGAAAATAAAATTAATGAGATGAAAGAAGCTTCTGAAAGCTTCCGGAATTGAAGCTTTGGGGAGCTTTTCTACAAAAAGTGGAAGTGCTGAAAGTGGTGTACGTTGAGAAAAGATTACAAATTCCTATATCTCATAGGGCATTTCCCAAGAAATATCCATGGACTCTATGGAGATGTCTAGAGAAAGTGTCCCAAATGCATCAAAAGCTTATTTTACACTATAGATAATATTGAATAAATATTTCTCACTGTGTAAGTGTAGGTATAAAATTCTTCGGGTAAACAGGGTTTTTTGTCTCACCAAGCAACACAGAATTTAATTTAAAATCCCCCCCACGCGTGAAGGTGAAAGTTTAAGGGATTGAGACCTGTTGGTGGAAATAAATTTTTGATAGAAAGTTTTATTCTCACGATTTTACCCGCGTGAATAAATTTATCGTCTCTTTATCTGAATATTCAGGTAATTTTAGCTGGTAAAATTTTATTATTTTGACCTTTTCCATCATAATCCACCTCAATTGCACGACATTTAAATGATACATAAATATGTGATTATTGACAATAAATGGATGAAATGTTTCGTAAAGCACAATTGCCAAGAAATAAATTTACCACCAGGTAAAAGCCAATTAAACACCGAGTTAAGTTTGATGGATGTCGTTGAAGAATTGTAAAGGAACTTTTGGAAAAAAAAACAACTGCCTTTGAAAGTCCAAAGTACAATAAGCTTGAGGTTACCCATAAGAGTAACGATTCCACTTCTTGTTTTATATATGTGAGCACTCCAGAAAAATGTGGAAAAACCCGACGAGAAGACAAACGAGTGAAGATATTTCTCTACTCGCCCCATCAACATTGTTTTCCATTCATTCAACTCTCTTTGATAAAACATATAACATCGTCTATTGTCACCCTTGAGCACAAAAGATGGCAAATTGAGTGGTTATTAGGAAAAACAACTCTAATAAATTTCCCTCTTGCAATGATTCCCCTAAGAATTCTGAATATCCCTTTGACCTTCAAAAGGAGGGAGGAAAAAGAAAGTCAAAAATCATCCTGGCCATTTCATTAATAGTCTCTCCCCTTTAGGGGTCGCGCGCCCACCCACTTGGAAGTCTCCAAGGGTGATTCAACTCTTCATCCACTGTCTTCGGCGGAGGTCAATAAATTCCGATGAAATATTGGGGAGTACTGTGAAAGCTCAATCATGGATGTTAACACAGAAAGGTTGTAAAAGGAAAATGGTGTTTTATTTCCACCCCTTTTTTTCCCTCCGCACTCGTATTTCACGACAGGATTTTATTTCTCACCAAATATTTATGTTATTCTTTATTTGATTCTTCGTGCTTAGAAAAAAAAAAGTGTGTGAAAATAATATGTTTTTCCACACACGCTGGACACAAAAGTGAGATTTTGCACAAGAAAAAAGTCCATTAAATATTAATGGAGAAATACTCTAAAATTCATCGATTTGTCATGAAAGCAGAAAATGATAAGTAAATGAAAATAAATGCATGTTTTTCAAAAAATATCAAACCAAGGAAGGGGAGATAATATGCACAGAAGCGTACTCTTGAATGGAAGTTTGCAAGCGTTTTTGGAAGTGGAAGTGCTAATATATATCAACTAATTTAGAGCTTTCAGAACATTTCAGGTGCTTCTCGAAAAAAATAAAGCTTCCGGGTCTAATTGTGAGCTTTAACAATTCATTTAGAAATTCTTCAATTTGGGGAGCTTTTAAGAAAACTCCGAAGCTTTGAAGAATTTTTTTAACTTGGATAAATTTTGAAGACAAAGCTCTCTAAAATTGTTGTAGATCATCTCCAGAGTCAATAAAAAAAATTTATCAAAAAGAAATCTATAATAGAAAAATTAGAAAGCTTTTTGATAAAGTATAAACTTTATCAAAAAACCATCTAAAATTTTCATATCTAGGTCTTCTTGAAGATCGATATTTCTTTGGTTGAAGTTTTTGAAAAGCTTTTACAAATATCCCTTAGGCTTTCTTAGAAGATGTTTGAATGGAAAATAAAATTATTTGAAAGCTTTTCAATGCTTCCATTAAGCTTCGCTTCAAAACTTTATTAATAGCTTCCTTCCAAAGTCTTGAAAGCTGACATTGAAACTCTTCCATTAAGCATTTCAAAGCTACCGTATTACAGCTTTTCAAAGCTTCCCTTCTAAACTTTTGTTAAGTTTCCTTCCAAAGCTCTTCAAAACTTCAATTAAGGCTCTTCAAAGCTTCCCTTTTGAACCATTTTAAGCTTCCTTTCAAAGATCCTTAAAGCTTCCATTAAAGATATTCAAAACTTAATTAAGCTTCCTTTCAAGTTCTTTAAAGTTCTATTAAAGCTCTTCAAAGCTACCATATTAAAGCTCTTTAAAGCTTCGCTTCCAAACCATGTCAAGCCTAACAAGCTTCCTTTCAAAGCTCTTTTAAGCTTCCATTAAAGCTCTTCAAAGCTTTCCTTCAAAACCCCAACACTTCGGAAGTGCCAGAAATATAGGAGAACTTTCATACAAAATGTGGAAGTGCTGGAAATGGTGTACGCCTCTTTAATCCTAATATCTCACCCTTGTATCAAAAATATTGTTACAGAAACCTTTCATATTTTATTCGCGACAACTTTCAGTCACCGATTGTTGCTTGGAAGGCACGACAATAAAATCCTGTGACCCAATTTCTTCTCTATGCAATTCATTTATTTTCTACCTGTAAAACTGTCCAAATTATCACGATTTCAAGCATGACTAAAACACCTCCAGAGAGACCACTTGAAAATTCACTACGAACCTCATATATTTGCAATTGATGGGTGAATATCTGGAAAATCGATCTCCAAAGACACTCGAGCTCATCCCCACGTGTCATATGCACCACCACCAGGTATTCTGCTGCGAGAATAAGCGATTCCAGGTGAATTATTTATTAAGTCCTATTGATTTCCACCCACCCACGTTTCCCTTTTATATCCCAATTCACGCCACTATTCCGTCTCTCCCCCGGGGGAGAAACGCCATCGGAAAGTATAAGAAAAAGTATATATTCAGAATTTTCCAATGAGCCTGCAATACGCCTCCAGGTTCAGTTCCTTTTATTAGAACGTCCGTGGGGCGGAGGGGAGAGTTACAGCAGTGGGCAGTTCTCTTACGCAATTCCTTTGAATGGCCAACGACATTCATGACTTGACTCACAAATCCGAGAGAGTGACAAAATCAATGGTTAGATCTTGAGCAAGACCAAGAGCAAGACTATAGAAAGGACTGAATGTACAGTGGGTTTAACTATAATGATAGATTTCCCAAGCAGAAAGAGAAAGAAATTGAAGAAAATGTTGTAGGAGAGAGCGGGTCATTTCAAACGGGGGTTTTTCCAAATTATTCGTTTCATAGTCTTGTTTAAGAGAGTTATCAGACGAGGAATTTGACTCAAAAATTTATTGCATCGACGTAATAACTGGGCGAAAATGTATCTTCCTCTCATCTGATTTACATTGGTTAGAAAGGGACAGAGATAACGTAATAATGAGCGATTATTGTGTTTTCCGGATGCAATAGACTTTGATAAATTTCTGAGCTTAATCGAGCTTTAAAAAAAATCAAAAAGCTTTACAATGTTTGAGAAGCCTTAAGCATTATTAGGCAAATTGAAAAGCGAGGCAGTTTGAAACTTCCTCGCTCTCCCCTAAAATCAATTATAGGAGCAGTTTTCGAGATATTTCTTTTTAAATTTTGGAATTCTTCAGTTTACCGACTCAAGCGTTTGTCAAATAAAAACTTCTAATCTTCTAACGAGTTTCTGGACTTTACAAGACGTTGACAAACAACTGTAAGTTGATCTTATAAAAATCAATGCTTTTACAAGTCGGTCAAGCAATTTTTTCTAATTTCCCACAAGTGCATTAGGAACGGTTGGAAAATGTTGAACAAGAAATTGAATTTGTATGAAAGTTTCGTCATTCAATTCAAAATGAACTGACTTCCCTGCAAAGGACGTCTTTTCTTCGTAACAATGGAAGCTCGTGGGTGTTTGTAGGAATTCTTAAGAATGCAGGTAGAACTTTTTATTTTTCTTTATGTTTTCTTTTGACGAATAGCTCAGCGAGACTCCATAGAAAATTGTTTACCTTTGAATAGTCTCACATTTTCACTGCAGATGGATAAAGCCAGGGTCAATGTTGATCCTTGTATTTGGCAGCACGTCGTGATGCAACATTGTGCAAATTGGATGCATTGAGAGTGCAATTTGCATAATTCGCATTTGCATATTTGGTTTTTCGACCACGCGAGAGAGTGAATTGAAATTTATTTTTGCAGGCGCAAACATCACTTATTTACTCATATCGGGACGCCCTCCCCCCGAGGGGAGTAAAATTGCAATCAATTATCGATTTTGGGTGGGTGTCTCGAAGGGTATAAATTGCACGAGGAGTTCTCAGCTCCTTACCACTAAATAAATGACGAGCAATTTGTGCACAATACGTCTGCAAAGACGTCACAAGTGAGGAAAGTACGTAATCTTGATGGTGAAAGAAAAGCTCTTCCCACGTATTTTTCAGAGAAAAAAAATCTATGGATATTTTTAAATTATTTCATAGGAGAGGGGGGAGCGGTAGTCGATCCCATATTATTTTGATTTCTCATTAACATTGGTAATATGCAATTCAACCACATGTGCAAAGCCAAAGACAAGTCATGCATATGAAATTGAGGTAAACATTCACCTCATTTGTGAACTGTTAGTGGTATGTTTCAATTACAAAATATACATAATTTATGCACACGCAAAATTTTGGGATTGGCTCTCGCTGATATTCAACGGCAAAGATTTTTTTTCCAAAATTTCAAAGGTCACAAGTTCCTGAAAATCGATATTTCAATTGGGATTTTGCCTAAGATTCATTTTGACAGACAATTCTAAATGCTTGATGAATAATTGTGAATTTGAATGAACTTCAAATTTGCAATTCGGAATAAATTTTCTCCATGTATAATTGATTTGGAATGAAATATCAAAAAGCATAATTAATTGATATTGATATGCGGAAGCCAGCATATGGGGAGTTTTCATTTATCCAACTCATGGATCACATTTCCCCATCATTGCAGATGACACTAACATACCTAGAGAGACATATTAATTTGGAACTACTGATGGGAAATGGAGTTAATCAGGATATTTTGCATTCGGGAAACTTCATTCTTCCCTCTTTGGAGCAAAAAAACATGTTCACAATTTTATTTGCGTCATGTTAGAAAGTTTTTGGCATGTCAAAAAATTCAAAGATGAAGAAAAGAAGGGCTTAAAAGCTTTTTTGCCACGACTTTTCACCCGTAGAATTACTTTTCCCCTCCTGAGATTACTAGAATTGTGCTTTTTTCTCCATAATATACTTGAGGTTTGCTTATTTTTCTTCCTCTGAGAAACATGTTCAATTTACTTGAACAGATTTTATTTTAATGAATTTTGAGGTCAGGAGAATGACTTGAAAAATTCTCTAAAATGTACCAGAAAGTTTTCACAAATACTACTAAAAACCTTTCACAGAAAGCTTTGAAAACCTTTCATAGAAAGCTTTGAAAACCTTTCACAGAGAGCTTTGAAAACCTTTCATAGAAAGCTTTGAAAACCTTTCCCAGAAAGCTTTAAAAACCTTTCACAGAAAGCTTAAAAAACCTTTCCCAGAAAGCTTTAAAAACCTTTCCCAGAAAGCTTTAAAAATCTTTCACAGAAAGCTTTGAAAACCTTTCACAGAAAGCTTTAAAAACCTTTCACAGAAAGCTTTAAAAACCTTTCACAGAAAGCTTTAAAAACCTTTCACAGAAAGCTTTAAAAACTTTTCACAGAAAGCTTTAAAAACCTTTCACAGAAAGCTTTGAAAACCTTTCACAGAAAGCTTTAGAAAACTTTCATACCTAGAAATTTTAGAAAACTTTCGTAGAAAGCTCTAGAAAACTTTCGTAGAAAGCTCTAGAAAGCTTTTTTCTAGAAGCTTTCTTTAGAAAGGTTTCTTAACAAGCTTTAGAATGTTTTTTATAGGAATTAAAATTGATAGGATGAAAGCTCTTCAAAGCTTTCGAATTGGACTTGGGGGGAGCTTTTCTGTAAAATGTGGAAGTGCTAGAGATGGTGTACGTCTTTCTTATCGTAATATCTCCCCCTTGGTGTATTGCCTTTTAAAATATCTAAAATATTGAGATTTTTTGTCATAAATTTGACATATTATAAGTTGAAACTAAATGTCTCAACTGATGAAAGAATGAATGGATTTTTATCGTAAAAATCCTCTTGCTATTCAACGTTGCATTACGACCAACCAGCCGGACACACGGACAGACGGAAGAATTTATTTTGAGCTCATAGTTTTCCCGCCAAGAATTTCTCATCGATTGATTAGAGCAACATCGATTCCCATATTGTCTATATAAAATCCGATTTGTTCAAAAAATATCTAAAAAGACATTATATATCATTTTGTCATTAAAAAATCACTCGATCATCCCACTCATCGCACGCGATTTGCGATAAACGCCAATTGGAGCCATAAAGTGCGAAGGAAAATCATGAAAATTTTATGAGAAAATAGTGATGCAATTGAGATTGTGTAATGTTTTTTTTTTAGTTCGCAAGCAATAAACAGAGAAAGGCGCCCCGAGCAGATGGTTCTGATATATAGAAAAAATCGCCATGTGGCGCCTTTGTTGTGGATGGTCAAGTAAATTATTCAAACATTTCGAGAGCATCATCATGATTTCTTTACTCTCCACGTTAAGGCTCAATCGATATTCTTACGCTGTCGCTGAAGTTGAGGAAAAAAAAGAAGAAGGGGAGTCTTCAAAGGACGCTTCATCCGTGGAAAAAGGTGATGTCATTTGAGTTTAAGGTGACTTATTTGCATTTCACATACACCCTCATGCTCCACAGAGACATGAGAGCTTTATATGAAAGGAGAGAAAGCGCCAAAATAGAAAAGACGTAGGAAATAACGCCCAGGAGCTATTTTGATCCTCCACCGAAATATCCAATTAATGTGGTAAATTATGCTTGTTTCAATTGTCATCACGTCAAAAACACATATTTATGCTTTACCATTCACATTAGTCAATTAACATTTGACAAATTATCTGGAAATCGCTGTGCAAATACCAAAGGAAATGCCCTTTCAATTTAATCCTTCACCCTCAAGTCTCTTCGATGATTTCGTCATCAATTTTTTTTTTTACCCAAAATGGAAGAGGAAAATTTGCATTTTATATCCTAGAGAAGGGATTTTTTTCTATTAAGAATCCGGTGAGCCTCAAATGAATTTCAATAGAATTTCTGGATGGCGTCCAACACAAAGGACTGGCAGGAGATGTGGCCAAAAATATTCTAACCGTTCACAAAAATAGATTTTCACGGAGAAAAGGCGAAAAAAGGGCACGTGGGTGAGCAGAGAAGTCAATTAAAATGACAGGGAAAATTTCCCAGCAAGCAAGGAAATTGCAAAAGCGCAGAGGGAAACTCAATAGTGGGTGAAAGTATTCAATATTAAGGGCTTCAAATGAATTTTCGCACTCATATTAGGTACATCAGTTTACAATTAAATGAAACATAACAAGGGGTTATTCTCATTGTTAATACATGTCATAAATACCCCATTTTTAGTCTATGATTTTCGATAGCATAACCACGCACCGAGTTCATTGCATTGATGTGAATTTAATTGGCTAATAAATGCAGAATATCACATTAAGTTTATTTATTCCGAATACATATTCAACCCCAAAAAGTCAGTTCGTGATATGTTTATAGATATTATAATGTTTTATGGATCATATGTTTAGTCAACATGTAGAACTTAATAAGCAACGTAACAACATGTCCCATTCTTTGCGCAATGAATTATGACGAAGTGCATAAGAGAAAACATAAGTTTGTAAGAGAAAGTTTATAGCAAATCTTTGACTTTGGCAGAAAACAATATGTTGAGTTTGTAAAGTAAAGTTTGATAAACTAATTGAATGAATTCTGAGAGACTTGTTCTTACAATTTATTGCTAATCACGTTAAATTATTATAGAAAGTTTCGTTCATTTTTATGGCAAATTCCGTTAAATTGAAAAAAACAAATTCTATTGCGAAAAACAAGGTCTGAATACACCAGAATTGTGTATAGAAATTTAACGAGATTTGCTATCAAAATTTACCAAAATTCGTTGTACATTTTTAACGGGATTTGCCATAAAAATTTTAACGAAATTTGCTATAAAAAATTAACGCAGTTCGTCTTAAAAGTCTCTCTGAATTTATTAAATAAGTAAGTTATTAAATAAATTCAGAGAGACTTTTAACACGAACTTCGTTAATTTTTTATAGCAAATTTCGTTAAAATTTTATGGCAAATTCCGTTAAAAAGTACAACGAAGTTTGATCAATTTTGATAGCAAATTCCGTTAAATTTGTATAACAAATCCTTAGGAATTTTTATGGCAAATTCCGCTAAATTTGTACAACAATTTCTTACGTATTTTTATGGCAAATTTCGTTGAATTTGTATAAAAAATTCTGATGCACTTTTTTGGCAAATTCTGATAAATTTGCATACAAAATTTTTGCATAACAAATTTCTGTGAATTTTTATAGCAAACTCCGCTTATTTCGTAGAACAAATGTTGTTAAATTCCTTTGACATTGAAATGTGTGAGAAGTGTTTCCATTTTCAAAGATAACATTTCATCACCTTTTACAAATTCCATAGAATTTGTAAAACTCAATAATTCATAAATAATTCCATCTCAAAATAGCCTTTTCTCTTCAATCAATTTATAGAAATCATTTTAGGAGAAAATCCCAATAATCTCCCTCTCTCAAATCCTCCCACGAGAGAAGGATGAACATCAGCAAATAATAGTAAAAAAAATAAATAAATGAGGGAAAAAAACAGATCACTCACCTCTCACCATCGTCATTGAATGCAAAATCCCCGAGGAGGAGATCCCGGAAGCGGTAGCGGTGTGTCGTGGGCTGTATTCGCGGCACGCCGTCCTGCACATCGATCAGGCCCTCCTCCATCGCCTGGACGCTCGTGTCTGCGCCATGTGTCCAGCGGTAGCCGGCGGCCGCGGCCCTCCGCGGCCGCGGCGACCTGATGCGCGACCACACTTTGCCGCCGCCCTCACTCACCGCCCCGGCTCATCCTTTGGCCGGCTACTGGGCTCTCTCTCTCCAGCACCTCGTGCTGCCTTGCTGGTGATTGTTCGTGTGTCCGTTATCAAATCAAGTTTATATTTAGTGGCACATCGATTAATTCACTCTCTCTCCCACTTCATGTCCAAAGAGGAATCTCATGCGGCCACTCTGGCACTGTTTCTGGATTGCTTGGGGACACCGGGACCGGGGGGCTCCGCCACCCGGCGAGGTCACTGCGCTGTGGAGAGACACACGATATCCCACGCGACTCTGTCGGTGAATCATTGATCAGTAAAGAGGAGCAAATCCCATGGATCTGTCGACAGTGACTGACTCACTGATACTGACTCCACGCAGCCGACGAAAGCTCCCCAATCTCGTCCCTCATCAATTTTCAAAACCCTCCGCGCGCACGCCAAAGCGTCGCATTGAACCCCCCGGGGATCCATCTGGTGACCAGGAGAGTCTCTCACGGGGAGGGAATCATAGCTCCGCATGAGCTTTTACTCTCGAGTGTCTCAGCTGGGATTTTTTCTCCATCTTCTCCGTTTTTTTGGGTTTTTTGAATTGAGGAGCAAAAAATCTCTTCTGGCTGCTATAAAAGCCGTCGATGTTGAAAGGAGAGACTCAGTGATCATTAAAATCGCGCAATGAAGTCTCTGGTGGTTTTCTTCCTGTTCGTGGCTCTCGTGGTGGCCGATGACTCGGCGGATTGTGTCAAGGAGTCGGGAATCTCAGATGAGGAACTAGCGCTCTTCACCAAGGATGAACTCACCAGCAAGGATCCGAAAACTCACGTGAGTGCTAGATAAAGTTATTAAGGAACTTAATTGCTACTGATTTTTTTGATCTTAAGGAAAAGTATTAAATTATTTATTCAAAAATAGAAAAAAAAATGTTCTTGAAATTCACTTTTGCTTAAGTTAATATTTGCTGATTTGTAGCATCACAAAAAATTATTGATTCATCTGAAGAACAACGTTTTTTTTCTCATCTTATTTGTTCTATTATTTGTACCTATAAAAAAAACAGCTAAGCAACTGATGTTATCTGAATTGTTAGAGATTGAAGTCCAGTTTAGTGAAAGGTTTTAATTTGAAGTAAAAAAATCGTAAAAGTAGAAACGCTAAATCATTGAATGTTCAAACATTAAACTAGAGTTACGAAAAAATGTTCTTGAACTTGAATTTTTCTGATTGGTTTAATCACAAAAAACGATTGAAAGTCTTCAGTATTAAAAGAAAAACGCAAAAAAGACTTTTTGAATTAAAAAACAATTAAATCAGCACTAAAATTTAACATTATTTTTCTGTTTCTTTTGATTAATTAGTGCTACGTGAAGTGCCTTCTTTCAAAGAAGGGCTTTTTTGACGAAAAAGGTGTTCCCCAACCAGAAGCAATTGTTAAATATCTGAAGGAGAACAATCCTGGGAAGAACTTAAAAGATCCAATGGGTGAATGCATGAAATTATTCGGTGAAGATGGAATTACTGGCTGCGAAACGCCGTATCTTCGTTATAAATGCGCTCTCGATAATGGTGTACACATCCTCTAAAAATTGTTGTTATCTTTTTGTTTAATTCTTTTAATAAAGAGTAATGTTTGCAAAATTTAGTTTTTGGCTTTCGGTCCTTTCGGTCTTTGAATTTTCGAAACAGAGCAATAAAGATTGAAGTCCAGTTTCTCAATAAATTCTTAGATAAAAACAGTGAAAGGTTACAATTTGAAAAAAGAGACAAAAGAGCAGAAAATGTGCTCAATCATTCAATGATCAAGCAATATAAACTAATTTAAAAAAAATCTGTTCTTGAAATTCACTTTTGTTCAAGCTAAATATTTGCTGATTTGTTGCAAAACAAAAAACTTCGAACATCTTCAATATCAAGATATTACTTTTTTGTGATCTTTTTTGTTCTCTCAATTTTCTATTTAACTTCCTAGTCATTGTAAAAAAAATGAACAGATGTTAAAGCTTTGATATTAATTTGCAGAATTAAAGGTTGAATTTAATTGAAATCCTTGGAAATTTGGAGTAAATCAAAGTTTTTATTTGGAGCGAGGGATTCCCATTTTTACTGATAAGAGTTTTGGGTTTCTTGGGTTTAGCAAATAATTTTTATGGTTTTCTCAAGTTTCGCAAAGTAATTTCTTTGGTTCTCGAGGTCCACGAAGCAATTTTTGAGTTTATCGGTTTACGTGAAGCTATTTTTGGGTTTCTCAAAGCAATTTATGGGTTTCACGAAGCAATTTCTGGGTTTTTTGGGTTTCGTGATGCGTTTCTCGGATAATTGACAAGAGTTTCTCAATATGAGTCACCCCTCGATTTGGAGTGATTAATTGTTATTGTTAAGTAGGTAAATTGCTAAATAAGTTTATTATACTTATGTTAAAAAATCTCTTCCTTCTCATTTGAAAAAAAACCGTTACCAACACCAATTATTTAAAATTTCCTGAATTCAGCACATTCAGCAAAACTTTTTAGCCATATCTTTTTCTTTTTCTAATATATTTTAGTGTTACGTGAAGTGCCTCCTTGCAAAGAAGGACCTGTTAGATGAGCAAGGACTCCCCAAACCACCCGCAGTCCTTAAATATCTCACCGAGAAAAATCCGGACAAGAATGTAAAAGAAATCTTGGAAGAATGCAAAAAGCTATTGGGCGAAGGCTCACTGGAGGGTTGCGAGACATACTATCTTCGCTACAAATGTGCTTTCGAGAAGGGTATCCATACTTTCTAATATTGTTGCATCTTGTGTTATAAATTACCCTGAATAAAGAATTATATTTGCAAAAACATTCTTAGCTTTTACCGCGCTCTGCCGGTTGACGCCATTTGCCGCGACGAGAAGTCAGCACTGGAAACTGGAAGCCTTCCCGCGATATATCGTGTGAAAATATCGCTGGAATTCAGCGAACTGTCAAAATTGTTTTTATTCGCTTCCTTCGTCTCTGGATGTGTTTCCAGGAAAACAGTATGAATCTCTAGTGAAGTAGTTCTTACTGCCCAGAATAGTAGTGCAAGATCTTCATAGTGTTCCCGTGCATCCACTGAATCATCCACTGGACGTTCTTTAGGGCGGCAACTCGCTTGAATCTCAACTTGAAATCTCAGTCTCGCATTTGCAGGTTAGTTTTTTTCTTCTTACCTTGAATTCCTACACACACACTGAGGAAAAAGAAAAACAGGTGGTGGCGAGATGGAGAAGTGGTCGTGATTCATGTCTGAGACCGATGACGTAGTGGGGAATTTAATTTAATGGCCCAAATTGCCCCGCAAGATCAACAAATGGCATCCTATTCGTATCTTATGGGAGGCAGAGCTTTAGTATTTCTTGTGCCGTGATTCCATCAACATTATCCCAACATGGGCTTCTCGGGCTTCGATGATAACTTCCACCATCCCTACTATTCTCATGAGGATCACTATGACTCCCACGAGAAGGTGGATGACTTTAATTTCCACGATGAAGAAGAGAGTTCCTTTCGGTAGTTTAAGAGAAGCAAAAATTTCTTCGGAAAATAGTTTTTGTGATTCCTTTTATTGTTTCTTTCCAGGATGGACATCTTCATCCCGATTGTGGTGTGCTTTGTGATCTTCTTGCTCTGCACTCTGTGCGGCGTGTGTTGCCGGAAGAAGCGCAATGCAGGAGCCATATTCTCATGTAAGTTCTTCCTATGAGACAAAGAGTGAACGCAAAGTGACTTTGCAGAGTGCCTCGACATGTTATTTATAGGGGAGGGAGGGGTTAGGGCGAGTCAAACCGATTCAGGATTATTATAGGAAATATTAAGGGTCTTTGGATGATCCCTGAGAAAATTAGGGAGGGGGTCCCCTAAAATCCGATCTCTCTATCTACAACCCTTTCTCTTATTTCTCCTCTAAATCAATAACAGACAGACACACGAACTAACAGCCAAACGGCGCAATTTGGATTGCAATGCTGTCCTTCTGCTGCCTTATAATCATTGGGGCTCTCATTCCCCGTAAAAACTGATAATGTGTTATCTCTGGGCAATGTTTGATAACCATAAGTTGTGTCCATAAAACAGCTTGAGAGATCTGCCATTGTGTAGTTTAGTGTTTTCACCTGAGCCACAATGTCCGGCTTCATGGCAGTCCTGGTTGCAGGACTGATCCTGCTCTTCGTCCCTCTGATCTGTTTCCTAATCTTCATCTGCCTGCGGGCGTACAAGTTGCGACATCAGCCAAGAACCTTCTACGGAAGTGAGTATTCCACAGCCTCTGTGGCTTCTGTGAGTAATCTCTGTGATATTCCCAAACATCCCAGCGTGCTGACACATCATAATTTCCAAAGACTCTTGATAACTCGAAGGCGATTGCTGATGGTTTCCATTTTCCAACTTGTCACAGATCGAGGCAGTTGAAGTGATTTCAATAGATCTGCATTTTTTTGCAATTCAAGGGCGCCTCTAAACTGGTTGAATTTCTTAAGCGATTGTCTCGTTTGTCTGCAACGTGTGTCGATGGGAAAACCCATGTGATTTATTCAGTGTTAGGCCATCATTCACTGTCTCGATCTTTAGTGGAAGGGGGGAGCGGATTTTTTCATTCATGCTGACATATTAGAGCAAAACAAACCCGCAAATTATTCCGTGCGTAACGTAAGAATAAGTTTTCATACTTATAATGATGCCAATTCAAAAAATTTAATTAGTCGAATCTTAACACTAGTTTTATTAGAATTCTCTGTATATTGAAAGACAATATCGCTTCATCTTATTGGTCAAAAAGTCGAAAATGTCCAAAAATTGTGTCAATTTATATGGGAGATACCAATAGGGGAAGGTGGGGGAGTTTCTCTATACCCCAAAGTTATAAATGACACCATCCTTATCAACTCCACTATATGTACATCGTTACCCGCTAGCGCTTGATTTTGGTATACAAAAAGTCAAAATAGTTGGAAAAAGTGGTAAATTCGTATTGGAGGTACCAGATAGGGGAGGTGAGGGAAGTTTAATATACTCTATGTTGCCACCTGTGGTGCCATCTATACTCATACCAAATTTCATCCAAATTGGTTCAGCTGTTTGACCCTGATGATGTTATTACACAGATAAAAATTAAATTTGTGTTTGCAGAAATTTTGGAAAAAACGCAAATTTTTCAGATGAGGATAATACGTAAATATTATAACCTCAAAGCTCACTCATATTTTATTTATTACCTATTGATAAATCGAGTCCTATTTAAAAGTCTTATTGAAAGCTTTACGCTAGGTTCCCACGTGAAAAAATCTCATTGATAAATATGCGAAAACCGTGAAACCTCACTGATTCATAGCATCTCACAGAATTTGATTACATTCAAGCCATTCAAGATTCTGAGAAGTATAGAGGCTATTAACATCATCGCATTAGATTGGAATTAATCTTAATTTTGTCGATGTAAACGCCCAGTCCAATCCCGCTTATTGGATGGAATTGGATTGGATTCAATCTGTCCCAATTGTCCCAAAAATGTTTGGAACACGCGAAAGGTTATTCGGAGTAGCGTTTGGTGGTTAATCTAACCTCATTTTATACTTGTTTTGGTGGTAAATGCTGAAAACAATTTATTCAAGACTAATCCTTTTTTTTCAAAAAATTGAAAGACAAGATGGATTACTTTAAAAAGTTCAGGAAATAGAAATTAAAAAATGTCGATGAAAATCTCACTTAGAAGTTGAGAATATGGCCTTGTAGCTTGCTAGCTGGGGCCGTAAAAATTAAAAGACAAAAAAAATGTTGAAAATAATGTTCGAAACGTTCGAAACCTCATAAACAAAACGACAAGAATAGATTCGGATTTTAAGGCAATCTAATCTCAATTTAATGGCGGAGACGTAAATGGCATCTTTGCGATCAATTCTTCCATTTGTTTAGCTAGAATTTTTCTTACAGTACGTGAAATTGGTAAAGATTGCTTGTGGGACATTTGGGACACTTGTGTGAAATTCCAAAATCTGAAAAACAATTGCTTGCATTCTTAGGAGTTTCTTGAATTTTGAAATTTCCAAATGTTTTTCAAAGAAATCATTTAGATTTTGGAAAAATCACAAATTTAATCCCCAAGTATTGTGTCTTGGCTAAAAAGGGTCTTTGTCTCGGCTAGCCTGAGATTTTTGCATATTTTATGATATTTTGCAGTAGAAGCAGTTCAATTAATATCCCCTATATGTATTATTGTGATCTTTTTCAATTCTTTCAATCACTTCAGAAAACCACATTCCGCAGCTTCTCTCAAAGCTCTTGTAACACAATACGTCTTATCTCTCTCAAGTGGGGAAATGGGATAACTAAACTCGTGTTTGTAATAAATTCTTTCCTCAATTCCTCAATAATCTTCTCATTCCTACAAATACGATCGATTTCCTTGGTTTTCTTTCAAGGATTTTTAGGACATTCTATAACCTGAGAATATCTTTCTGCAGATTTAGCGATTCTTATGTCATCTGATTAAAATGCCCGTGATCAGTGCCTTGTCTATTGGCTAATCATTCTGTACTCGAATCGTGATCAATTGAGTGCGCGGGAAATTTTCTGTTTTATCACACCGCAGCAACATGCGATAAGATAAGGCGGGGGAAATAGAGCTTGTGAGGTGAAGAGCTACAGAGTAACCTGGCAGTCTTTCAAATATTCACACGATAGTCATTGCCAGTGTTTCATCAATTGCTGAACAACAGCTTTAAGAGTCAATTTTATCGATAAAGTACCAAAGAAAAACTGTGTCAATAATGGAGTGGTGGGCTTGGATGTTAATAACACTAGCTATTATCTTAATTTGCTCCGGAGTCTGCGAAGGAGGAAGAAGATATCACAGTCGAGGCGTAATTCTTCATCCCAGTGAGTGGAAGTTTTTTTCTTTATCGCGAGTCTGAGTAGAAAAATTCGCTAAAATTTGACGTTTTTTCTTAGTTTCTTTTATTGTGCAATCTTCACATTTTCACATAGTTTCAGCCTCTCTCTCTCTCTCCGGTGAATTGATAGTGGTTGCCAATTTATCTTATCACTGTTGAAAGTCACTTTTTTCTGCTGGATGAGAGAGAAAAAATAAGTATGAGTCACTTGGTTATGACGTTAATTAGATTGTGTCTCAATCTCATCCATTATTGCTTCTAAGGAGAGATTAAAATGCGGTCGGAGGCGATGATTAGATAGCAAAAGAGTGCTCAAGGGAACAAAAAAGTTAATGAACATTTTCAAACCTTCTTCTTCCTGTCCGAAATTTTTTGGGCTGCAAAGAAAATCCTCTAATTTGGACGGTGTCTTGGTTAGTTTCTATCGTGACGTGGTTTGTGATGGAGGAAGTTATCGTTATTGTGACTATCGCTGTAACTTGTTCATTCATACTCTGTGTAATTATTACGGTAGCCGGTCTCTTTGTTGGTCAACATTATGCTGAGAAGCGTAGAAACACCTTTTATGAGCGTTAGTTTTGATTATTTGTAAATTTGTATAGCGGGCGAGGTTTTTCCCCAACAAGTCTCTTTATTATTCTTTAAATATTGCTCTCTTAAGACGCCATTGACGCAATTTGAAGATGATCGATTAGATAGGAAAGAATAGCCCATAAATATTGTCCCCTCAGAGTACTCGAAACTTGTGATAAAATCTACATATATGACTCGATTTCTAGGGAGTTTTTCTCGCCATTAAATAGGGGAGAGGCGGGTTAAATGAGTTTTTATTACATGTCGCGTTTCATCGAAATCTCTTCTAAGGTTAAACAAAATATAAGTTTGAAACATTAGAAACTGTAATCCCTGGTTTCGTGTGTTTAATGAAGCATCAATAATGGCGTAAAAGATCAATCATAGTTCTACCTCCCGCGTTCAAATTCAAAATTGACGTTATGAAAACTGCTAGAACTGCATGAAATATTTTCCAAGCAGAAATTTCTTTAGTTTATTTAAAATAAATGCTATCTGCTGTCTTCAAACGCCCATAAGAAGTATTATAGAGTGAGATGGGAGAATAATTAATTTTCATAGCTCATTAATTATTGCGTTAGCAACTTACGTGTGATAACACGTTTAGTAAGTTTTCTAAAGTCCAAAGTCCCCAAAAATCATTTCTGATCCATTTTATTTCCGTTGATTCATCTCGTGGCCCCCTTTTCCTCTTCATTTCCTGAACATTTCGACAATTTCTGCAATCTCAACTCTATTCTGAGTGAAATCACTGATAAAATTCCTCCAAAGCGCCCAAATTATGAGATTAGATAGGGTTTGTTGAAGCTCGTAAAATTGCAGGATTTCGCCTTTGCTTTCTCAGTCAGTGAGGAAATTACCTTCGACTTAAAAGTGATTTTTTTGTGGTTCTGCTAAGAATTTTCTCTTCAAAATGGAACTGTGGCTTTGGATGGTCTCAGCTACCATCTCCTTGATCATCCTCTTTCTCTTCTTCGTCATCCTGTATTATGCACTCCGCCGCAGAAGACGAAATTGTACTTATATTTCTCTGTAAAACAAAAAAAACTGTTCTTGCAAAACGGTGATTTACCTTTCTTGCTAAAACGAGTCATCGACTCAAGCTCAAGGCGAAAATAAATGACAATTCTGTTATCTGATAACACGCCATTGATTAGATATGATGGGGATCATGTTAGAGAGTTGGAATTTCCAGGGACATTTCTTTTTTTTGTGTGACTTTTCACAGTGATTTTAGAGTGAGTTTCGGGCGCGTTCAGAATTATGGATTTGTGGTTGATTTGTCTGATTATCTTAGGAAGTGTTGTTACTCTCTGTTTAATTTCGATTTTGCTGAAGAAGTTCTGTGATGCAAGAAACAAGATCAAATATCACTGTTAGTTTGTGTTTATTATTTTTCGTAAATAAGAAGGGGATAATTGAGAGAAAATGTCATTCTTTTTGAAAAAGCGATCGGTTGTTAATTTTTCTACTAGCATTGCTTAATGTTGGCAGAGTTTACCTTTGATAAGACAGCTCTAGGTTTGATTAGATAACATGTTTTAGTGAGTTGGGAGAGTTTGGGCCACTTGAAGAAGTTCTTAACAGTGATTTATAGTGAAATTTCCAGAGAGGATATCAGAAATTATGGATTGGTGGATTATTTGTTTGATAATTGTGGGAAGTGTGATGGCTCTGTGTTTTCTCGCCATTTGGGCGGAAAAGTGTTGCGAATCAATGGATGAGAAGGAAAATCGCCGTTAGTTTCGCATTTTTTCGGTTTCAAGGGTTTCAAAAGATAAAAATCATAATTCACGATGATTTGTCAAATGTTTTGTGTGGATTCTGGAGAAAAAAATTACACAGTTTGCATAATTTTAGGCAAAAGTAGTACAAATTTATGAGTTTTAGAATTTTACCTTAAAATTGTTTAAATTTATTACAATTTTTTGGATGAAGTGATCAATTCTAAGCTACTCTATCCACATATTAATTGATTTTTAATAATTTTTGACCTCTAATGTGTAATTTCTAGTGAAATTCATATAATTTGCCTATATGTGGGCGAATTCAACTCAATTATACAGATTTTTTGTAAAAACAATAATAATTTCTTGAATTTAATCGATAAACTATTGAAATTTTCTTATTGCTGTTAAACATAGCATTTATAAAATGGCCTTAAATTGCATCTATTCAGGAAAAATTCACTAAATTTGCATAAACATGGGCAAATTTGATGTACTTTTTCAAGTTTCAGTGAAAATTGTGTCAATTATTGTTTGTAATAGATAAAATACTCGATTTTAGACCAAATATAAGAGAAAATTTGCTGATTTTCTTAAAGAAAATGACTTAAAATTGCCTACATTCAGGAAAAATTCACCTAAATTGCATAAATTGAGGCAAATTTGTTGCAAATTTCTTAATTTCCATCTGAGAATTCTCTCTCGAAGATTTCTAACCCCCATTTTGTCTCTGTTTATTCCAGCTCCCGTCATCGTGACGTCATCCACCCACACAACGGCTACTGGACCCTACCCAGTGACTGTGGCTGTTCCGCCATCCACGATAACTCAGACTGCGGCGCCTTACGGTCAGCCTGGTGTCTATCCGATGCCTCAAGCTCAATCCGGTGGCTATCCGGCGCCCTATCCGCCCGCTCAGCAATCATCGACTCCATATCCGCCGGCCTCGGGCGCCGGCGGAATGCCAATGCCGGGAATGAATCCGACAACAATGAATCCGCCAACGTACGATCAGGTTGTCAGCACTGACGCCTATCAGAAACAATCGCCCTACAATCCCAACTATAGCGGCAATTAAGGTCCAGGTAGGAGCCAGGAGAGAGACTGTCTGTTTGTCTCAGTCAGTTGACTCGAGGATTAATCAGTGGCTTAAATGTTGTTTCAAAAAAAAATGGTGGTTACTGCATTTTTTTTCTTTCACTTCCCTGTAAAAAAACAAAGAACAATAATAATGAACTTGAAAAGAGAAAAAACGGTCTTCAAAAGTATTTTTAAACGGAAAAATACTCCAAAAAGTTTACTTTTCAAACATTTAAAATGAAATTCTTAGCTATTGACTATCTAAATTCTAAATGTATTTTGAATGGAAAAAATTTACAGTGAAATATTTTGTAATTGCAGTTTATTGTGGGGAAGACAAAAAAAAACAAGCGTATAAAAAAGAGATTGAAGTTTTTTTCAGTGAGAGAGGATATCTTGAAATTTGATAAGATCCTCCCCAAGAGTGATAATTTATTTTTACTTACCATTTATTTTTACTATTAGATATTTGACTATCAAAATATTATCCCACTTGTAGCTTTTCTAGCATTTTTGAGGCTCACGCCTTGAGTTTTTGACTCCAGAAAAAGAAGAGAAAAAAAGCCTCAAGTTTGAAAATGAAAAAAACGTGTTTTTGTGCAAAAAAAAACACAATCATTCGTTTATAGCCATAAGTTTATGAATTTATAGTCATTTTAAGTTTAAAAAAGTTTGTTTTAAGTTGAATTTCACGATGAAACTGTGTAGAAGTATTTTCAGAAAAAGGAAATAAAAAGAATAAATATTGAAAGGAATCTTTTCACTTCTATCATTTTTTTTATTTTGAATCCATGATACATCTTTTTTTTTTTCAATATATAGAGAATCGTATTCACTATCTTACGACAAAATTCCAGTAGAGTAAGATAAGTTTTTCAATGACTTTCTTCCTGTGGTCCATTAATTTATCCAATCTATATCAATGCAATATTCTGATGCCGCCCCAATGATTGCTTTGAAGTTGGTAGAGAGTTAGCAGTTGGTGGGTTTGTGCCTCAGCTATTAGTAGGCTTGCGGTGAATTGTGTGTGGTTTGTGTCTCCGTTATTGCTCTTGCTGAGGCGATTTTAAAGGTATGTTGGCTATTTTTTTAACATTCTTTATTGTATTAAATGATTTTATGAAAAAATCATCTAATTTGCCCAAATTTGGGCGAATTTTAACAAAATTTTATTATTTTGTGTAAAAACTGGAATATTTTTTAAGGTTAATCGGCAAAATATTCAATTTTGAACTTGTATAAATTTACTGCTTACTTTTAAGAAACAAATTCGACTCAAATTGCCTAAATTTGGGAAAAATCATCTAATTTGCATAAACTTAGGCAAAGTTGATGCAATTTTATCGATATGCCGTCAAAATTGTGTCAATTTGTTGCCTTTAATAAATAATAATATCAAATTTTAGACTAAAAATAAAAGAATTTGTCTATTTTTAAAGAAAAATCAACTTGATTTGCCTATATTCAGGAACAAATAACCTCATTTGCATAAATTTAAGCAAATTTGATGCTCTCTAACGATTTAACGGGCTAATAGATCATCATCTCATTCATAGCATAAACTCAACCCCTAAATCCCTATTTTTAGCCAAGACACCAACCTACTTTAAGCTGTAGTCCGTCCAACTTCAGGTCAATCAATGAGTGGAGCACGAACAGCTAAATAAATAGCAAATCTTCCTTACCAGCTAACAATAAATTATCTCTTTTCTGCTACAATGCAAATTTTTGCTTCCTCTTTTAATTATTATTTCACTTGCGTATTCACTATACTTTCAATTGGATTCCCCTAATTGGTATTCCATCCGACATTCACACTCTCTGACAGTGAAGACTTCTTTCACGTGGTGTTTTGATTCAACTCTGAATTTTATTATTGTATTTTTTTTGCTTGCTCTTTATGGCAAAGACTCCAATGCATTGCCATGAATTTACATAAATTTTTTTCTTTCCTTGAAATATCGATATAGAGAATATATTATTTTATTATTAAAAAATACTGTCTTGATTTATTGCACACCCACACTTTTTGCTCTCAAACTCCCAACTTTTTGATCCGATTTCGTCAGTCTCTCGATACTTAATTAAAAAACGAAAAAAATGTATAATTCAATGGGAATTGATGCAAAAAAGAGATAAAATTACTCTTCTATATTCTGTTTATCTATCAAGACATAAATCTGTGCATTTATTTTGGTATAAGTAGGAAAAAGAAATATTTGCACTCGTTTCTGAGATATTTTTTATTTACTTTTTGGTATTGGTTAAAATTCTATTTAATCTCATTGAGAAAAAAAAATATTTACATAATTTTATTAGCTCAAGGAAAACAGATAACAAATTTTTTTTAATTTAAAGTTTTTGGTGAAGTCTCAAAGATTTTTTGGAATGATTTATTACAAATTAGAGGTTTTAGTAATTTTTTCAATGCTTCATAAATATCATTGAGTGGAATTACAATTTCTCGAAAGTCATTTAAAATAAGGTTTAAATGTGCATTGGACAGTGTTTTTCAGTCAAGGGGCAGATTCATCCGGACTAAATTGAACAGAATGCAAGAAATTTTAGTTGTTTTTGGAAGAAAAATTACGTGGAATTTTTAGCAGAAATTCTGGGTAAAGTTTCTATTAGAAAAAGTATAAATATTCTAGTAGAAATTCAGATTTATTTAAGCAGAATGTTCGCCGTTCCTCTAGTGAAAATTCCTCACGTTTTCTAGCAGAAATTCTTTCGCAATTTCTAGAGGAAATTCTGAACAATTTCTAGAAGAAATTTCTTCACTATTTCTAGAAGAAATTCCTTATAATTTTAGTGGAAATTCCTTACCATTTCTAGTAGAAATTCCTTACAATTTCTAGAAGGAATTTCTTACATTTTTTAGAAGAATTTCTTAACAATTTCTTGTGAAAATCTTTGAAAATTTCTGCTAGAGAAACCATTTAAATTCACAAAATTTTTCTGATCAAAAGCTCAGAACCAAATGATTTTCTGCTAGAATATTTATAGAAGTTCTTCAAGAAACTTCTACAACTTCTGCTAGAACCTTCCAATTTCCTTAAAACTTGCCAACCCCCTTAAATTGAATCACCCCTTGATCTCAGTAAAAATTTCATCATAAAATTCCTTAGAAAATCTCATTTGAAAAATCCTCCGCAAAAATTGGTGCTGAATTTAACTGGATGACGTCTCTTGTGCAATGAAATGCAAGTCAAAAAGTTGTTTTACAATTTGGGACTCCTCCTGGGCGAGTAGCCACCGCCGGCGGGGGAGAAAATCCCACTCCTTGGCCGCTATACGGGGGCCGCCGCGATGACGTCAATGTCGCTGATGCTCTTCACGCGGCGATGCTGGCGCGGGAGGGTGCAGCCCACGGGCGCCGTTTCGGTGGGTGGGGCGCTCACGCGGTGGCTGGGCAGCGAGGGGGGTGGCGTGGTGGTGGGCGGTTGGGGTGGATGCTGTGTGGGTGGCGGGGAGAAGAAGGAGCCCACAGTGGCGTAATCTTCACTGCTGTAGGAATTTGTGGGGGAAGTTGGATTGAAGAGCTTCTCCGGGCGAGTCTTCGTGAAGCCGAACACCTTCGACAGGGAGCTCTGTTTTTTTTTTGGCGGGAAAAAAGAGAAATCAATTTTCCAATGTTAAAAGATAAAAGAAAATTCATTAGGAATTTCTCTTACCTGAGATCCTCGCCATGTGGCAAACTGATCATTGGGAGATGATTTTTATGGCATGATGGAAAAAGACAATTACTCCCAATTCTATGCTTAGCGATTCGATTCGGTGGAGGATTGTTGGATTTTTTTTGGATTTTTTTTTGCATTTGGATTGCAATTTGGTTTTGAGCTATTTACCTTTATCACTAAAAATAATACAAAAGTGAGATTCGGTTTTTGTTTTTTTACATTATTTACACCGCTGATGATTTCGATGTGTTGGGTGGGATTTTGTGCACCACTTCTTTGGTCGTTTGCTCATTAGAGGAGCTCAAGTGATAATTGATAAGGAGTGTTTCCCGATTTATAGTGTTTCTGTGTGATTTTGTGATTATTTTTTATCAAAATCCATTAGAAAACCGGGGAATGTAAGAGATATTTTTTAGGAATTGTGAGGAGGAGAATTTTGTAAAGTCGCAGGTGAGTGAAATATTGATTAAAAAGCGTAATTTTACTAAAGGTTTTAATCAATTTTTCGAAGAAAATCTCCTGGATTTGCTAAAATGGAATAATCTTACGCTAAATGTTTATTTTAACGCATTTTCTTTTAGCATTTCTAGAAAAAATTCCTTCAAAATTTCTAGTAGAAATCCATAACGATTTCTAGAAGAAATTCCTTGACAATTTCTAGAAGAAACACTGATTAATTTTTAGAAGAAATCTTGAATAATTTCTAGAAGAAAATCCTTCAAAAATTCTAGTAGAAATCTTGAATGATTTCTGGAAGAAATTCTTTCACAAATAGAAGAAAATCCTTCAAAATTCTAGTAGAAATTCCTCACAATTTCTAGTAGAAATTCCTCACAATTTCTAGTAGAAATTCCTTCACAATTTCTAAAAGAAAATCTTTCAAAATACTTCTAGATGAATTCAAATTCAAATTCTGTCAAATTTTAACAGTTAAATTATGCAGAATGACATAATCTTTTCTGTTTTAAAATAATTCTAGTTATAATTATTTATTAAACCTTCAACTGTAAAAAAATCATCTCTGCGACTTTACAAAATCCCTTTCCAGAAAAGGAAGAATATATTGGATTTCTTTTATTGTTCTATATATAAAACAGTCATTTGAAGACAAAGTTTTGGCACAAAACTGGGAGAAATTTTCATAGAGAGCGTATATTTTATAGATTCACCCAGAAGAAAGCACAGAAAATCTAACACTTATCTGGCCAACAATGAATGTGGTGCAAATGGAAACATAGATTGAGTGTAAAGTGGCAATCACATGCAGCAAAAATTAACATGTTTGCTGACCCATTTGGATTTACCTTTCCATGTTCTTATAGCCCACGCTCAAAGGCTGCCGAGGACCGGGTTTTTTTTAGAGGGACTTTTTTTTCTCATGGGAAGTGAGGGATGATGGAAGAATGAAAGTAACAGTGAAGTAACAAAAAAAGAGAGAGAAACATAAAAACTCACCCTAAGACTCCCGGATGTCTTCCGGTCAATCGTGCCGTGATGATGCAATCCTCCAGATCCGGTTATGGGAATAATTTGTCCACCACTACGAATACCTTGGCCCAGCGTGGCTCTAGAGTCGAGCGAAAACACAACACATCAAATCAACAAAATATCGATTAGAGAGAGAGAAAACATTGCAACAGAGAAAGAGAGAAGAGATGAAAAGGTCAGAAAAGCGCAAATGACAAAATCTTATTTCACTCTCTCGCATGAAAATGTTTTGTGAATATTGTATGAAAATATGGAAATTTATATTCCTACAAAGTGAGAGAAATGTGAAAATTTGATTGAAAAAAAAACAGCAAAAGCAAGGAGTCTTTTGAAGAGCTGCCAATTTAAAAATTAATTGAAAGAGCAACACTGGTGTCAGAAATGGGATTTTCATCTTAAATACTTTCTTTCATCGATTTTCTCATCATTTTTCAAATGGAAAATAATCTTCAGACACTTTTTTGTTGCCCGCAAAAAAACTGATTTTCCCGACATGTGGTTAATTTTCTCATTTATCTCACTTTTCTCTTCTCCAATGTCCGACATGTGAGCTCCGAAGACAAATGAAGGCGAAAAATCCTAACACATTCGCTTAAAAAAAATTACGTAGAGGCTGAAGGTGAAATGAAAAATTGAAGAAAACATTCAAGGATAAAAATGTGCTCGTGAGGGAATTATTCATATTTTTTCACGGGACTTTCTAAAACCGAAGAATAAAGAAAACTTTTCCTTTTCTCTGTTTGTTTTTTAATTTTTTTAATTTGCGAAAATGCGGTTTGCCGGGGAAAATGGGGGGACAAAAGGCACACAGAACACTGCGAGAATCATGCATTTCTTCTTTTGGGACTCAAGAATTACACTGAAGCTTACATTTGATGGAATTTTTCCTGTGTGTGAGTTTCTTTTTTTGTTAATATTCAGCCACAGAAAAACGGAAGAAAAAGATTTTAATTAAATTCTCCAAGTGTTGGGGGACTTCTGGGGGAGAGAAAGACCAAGGAATTTCCCCAGATTTTTCCACTTGTCCTCTCACCTGCACACATTTTCCTTCATTTTTCTTCATCTTAACGAGTAAAGGAGGTCGAATGCATGGACAGGCAGGGTAAAGCAGAAATTTGAGTCTTTAACGCTTTGAAGAGAGCTTCAAATGCGGCTCATATGTTTAAAATACATGTCAAAGTTATATTAAAAAATTATGAAGGGGGTGATATTATAGTAAGAAGTTATGTTTTCTTGAAGAGAAGTGCGTGGAAGTGTTTTGAAATATGGAAATGTTTTAATTCATTTGATAATTTTTGAAATTTGCGGCTTTAAGCCGTAAATATTTTTTGAACATTTTACCGAATATTATTTGGTAAACCTTGATAAACTTCTAAGATACAGCAATATTTATCCAGCTTTTACAATAAAGCTCAAAGCTCCTTAAAAATCTTGTTCAACTCCTACAAAAATTTCAAAAGCTTCTTAAAATTTTATTGCTTAGTAAATTGACATTCTACAAAATTTGAAAGCTTTGTTGAATCACGTTCAGAACATTGCTGAACAAATTTTTTAAAGCTTTTACAGTTTTGTTAAAGCTTTTGAAGTTTGAGGTCCAATTTCTTTTTAAATTTAAATTCAAAAAACAAACCATAAGTAATATTTAAAGCTTTCAAGTTTTGGAAAATTTCAGAGCTTTAATAAATCTTTAAAAATAGATTTTCAAGCTTTCTTTTAGAAAATTTTAATAGAAAATTATTATAATAACATTTTGAAAAATTTCTAAAACTATTAAAGAAATTTAAAATAAAAACCCAATATTTAAAAAGTATTGGTAAACCTCTAAGATTAAGCATTATTAATCGAGCTTTTTGAAAAAAAGCTCCTTAAAAATTTGATTTAGAAATTTACTCAGGTTATGAAAATTCCAAAAGTTTTTAAAAAATTTAATTGCTTTTAATTCTAGAAACTTTGAAAGCTTTATTGAATCCCTTTCAGAGCTTTTTTGAATAAACTTTTGAGAGCTTTTACACTTTTCTTAGAAAGCTTTCTTCGAAGGTAAACCTGCATTAAAAATAAATGAAAAGGGAGGAAAATTGTAAGTTGGAAGGGTTAGGAACTTCCGAAATGTCTCAAAGCTTTGGAGAGCTTTTTACCTTAATATCTCCCCCTTGAAAATTACTTTCAAAGCTTTTCACTCCCATTATGGAAACATTTTGCGAATTTTTTTATAACTTAGTAATAAAAAAAAACCCTAAAACGACAAATTGTGCGATCATCCGACGAAATTTCTGCACTAACCATTAATTTAGCAGAGAGAGGTAATTAAAAATCGTGTTAAAATGCAGAGGAAGAACAAGTAAAGCAAATTTTAATGGGCAAATGGCATTCTTCTTCATGAGCAAATGGGTGAGTTGGGGCGGGAAAGAGAAGAAAAACTCGATGAAATGGATGGGAAGTAGGAATTTTCGCTTCCTAAGAAGACATATTGTGGTGTGTTAAGTTTGTGTCGCCGGTGAATAATTGTGTTCCCCCCGAAAAAAAATGATAAATCATCAATTTGTGCTGCAAAGACGACGCAATAAGAGCTTTTATAGAACCATCCCCAAAAGCTCCTACTTGAACTTCTTCTCGCCGCTCCGGCCATCGAGAGGCTCGTCCACATCACAGAACAGAACATACCTGTTTGAAGGGGGAACAACAAATGCATGAGGGAACAATGTGTGAGGATGAAGTATTTTTTCCAACCCAATTTCCTCTCTTTCTCTCCATCTTTCTCCTTCGAGCACTTTCTCTTCAATTTGAAAGCGAGATGCGAAAATTGAGGGTGCGTGCTCTTACCTTGCCGGCAGCACCAGAGCGTCAAATTCGGCTGTTAAATGGCGTCGAATGATGTTCTTTGATGGCGGAATTCCAAGGGCGGTGGCCATTGTTTCGCCAGAGAAAGAGGGTTCCAGGATCACGAGGCCCCCATGAACGCCACTGTCTGCAAAAAAGGAAGTTAAAAGGGTAAAGGCGGTAAAGGTTAAGGTTTTACAGCTAGAAATTAAGCTTGCTGGAAAGGTTTTTCAAAATGATACAACCATTTGGAACAATATAAGTTCAAAAAACCGACACTAGTGGCGCTAAAGTCAAAAAGAAATTTATAAAAACTAGCTCTAATATCTTGAGAAAAAATAAAACCGAAATAAACCGGTTTAATTCAGTAGATTTTAATCGTCAAATACTTATTGAGTTTTGAAAAATTCTAATAAATTCTTTTTTAAGAAAGTTTTTTAAAAGAAAGTTTTCTCAAAAAACTTTCTAATAAATTTTTCTGAGAAAGCAATCATAAAAGCTTTCTGAGGACTCAAAAAAGCTTTCTAAGAAAGATTCCTAAATCTTTCTAAAGCTTTGAAAAAGCTTTTCAAAGAAAGTTAGAGCCTGCTAAGTATGTAATCATTCTAAAAAAAAAGCCTTGAAAAAAGCTTTCCAAAGAAAACCAAAAAAAAAGGTTTCAAAGCTTACCAATTAAAACTAGAGGACTTCTAAGTAAGCTTTCTGAATAAAAGCTTTCCAAAGAATGCCTTTTCAGAAAAGCCTTTTAAGAAAGGTTTCTAAAGCTTTTTAATGAAAGCTTCAAGAAAATCTGGAATTGCTCTCTAGAATTTTAAAAAGCTTAGTGAGAACTTTAAAAGTTATAAAAAATTATCAGACAAATATTCCAGATTTTTTTTAAATGTTTATAAATTTCTGTAGAGCTTTACATAACTTTTAAAAACCTTTCAGCTAAGCTAGCTTACATTTTTATACTTTAGAAATTTCCTAAAAAGCTCCTGGATGTTATCAAAAGCTCTTAAAAAATTCCTAATCCTCTGAAAGAACTTCTCAAAGCTCACACACACTTCCATTCATATGTACAGCACTTCTAACAATAATATCTTCCCCTTGAATAAAAGCATCTTGAAAGCTCGAGTCCCTCCCATTTTCAACATACCTTTAAGATTGTCTGCGTACTCGGCAAGGTCGATCGACCTGACCCATCTGATGAATCTCTGGTTGGTCCACACAATTGGATCTGAATCGAGGCTCTCCGACTGCAGCCGTCTCATGGCCAGCTCCTGACGATCGTACTTGATGATCCTCAAAACGTGGATGCCGTGAACGATGCTGGCCTGATGGAACTTCCGCGTGACGCCCAGCATCTTCTCCAGCTCCTTCTTCGACAGCGTATCCAGCATCCGGGCATCCACGAGGGAGTGCAGGAAGGGCTCAGCGTACTGCGGCAACCCAATATCCGGAAGCCACTCCGAGGCCACCCATCTGTAGAGAGATTTTAACGCTAAAAGCTTGTCGCTCTCATTTAGGAAAATCCCCCCCAGAAACGAGATAAAGTATTTTACGACACGATGTCGCCATTTTCGCGAAACGGAATCAATGGAATTGTAGTAAATTTGGTGATTTGTCAATTAGTTCCCGAGCGAACAGATTGCAAATGTAATCCAATAAGCTGGCAAGAGGTGAAAGTACTTTTCACGCGGCCAAATAACGCTTATCGATGTGAAAAGTGTTGAAATTTAGCGATAGAGGTAAATAACTTAGGAGGAAATTATAAAATATTGAGCTTTTTAACCAATTTTGGAGCTTTAGCAAACTTTAAAATAAATCCTGGAGGAATTCCACAGCGTTTGCAAATTTATGAGAAAGCTCTCTCCAAAAAAGAATATCCCTCTTGATATCGCCATTAAATAATATCTTATCCATGGAAAACAATTTGAAATTTCTAAAGCTTTAAGCTGCACAGAACACGCAATTAAGGGGAGAAAATCTGAAGGAGACTCTCAAGGAGGACGAAACACTCGTGAAATTTTCTCTCATCTTAAGCTTTTCCAGGTTATTATCCATATGCAAGAGGATTACGCTTTCATATGGAATTATATCATTATCTTACATGTTTTATAAACATATACCTACAACGAACGCTAAGATATATAATGAAATATACATATTTTCCCCCCAAAAAGAAAAAAAAATACTCACGTATGTCCCAATTGCCCAATTGTGGGATACCGAACAAGATCAGGTCGTCGTTGCTCCTCAATGGCCAGTCGGAGTTTCTTTCTATGCATGGGATGACTGAGTCCCATTCCAGCTTCCAGTTCAGCATCCGACAGCTCTAGCAGCACCTTTCCACTCTTCACATTTTCCGAACACCTGACGCTGTACTGCGGCATTCCCAGAGCCACTTCCAGCCACGCCAGCACTTGGGATGCTCTCCAGCGCTCCATAGGAGCCGCCGAAGCCTCCCTCAGCAGCCGCAATTTCTCGGCGTATCCCTCCTCGGTCAGGGGACTCCAGCCACACTCCGACACGGCGGCCGTGTCCGCCTCCTGAGAGGCATTGCGAGCTCTCTGTCGCGACCGGGCAAAGACTTTAGAGATACTGCCCCAAGTACTTCCCCTGCCCGAGCGTCCCAGAGTCCCTGTACCCTTGCCGGTGAGTCGACGACCCAGAAATGTACTCCCATCACCATCCAGAGAGGCCCCCAGAGTCTCCACTGAGCGACTGGCCAGACTCGTGTCCGCCGTGTCCACGGAGCGGGAGAAAGCGCTCGAGTTCAGGGGAGACAGAGTCGGACTGCGCTCCTTCACGGGAGTTCCATCTGTCCAGAGGAAGAGGGAATGGGGTTAACATTCCATAAAGCTTAAGTTAAGCCTCTTATTTTGAGCTTTGATAAGCTTTTTAGAATGGAGAGCTTTATACATAGATTTGAATATATTTGCAGGACATTCTCAAGCTATGAAAAAATGTTTGGCTGCTACTTTTTGAATAAATTCCTGAGCTTTTATAAATTTTGAAAAGCTTCTTGGAAAATCCAAGGGAGAGATAATTATGATCAGAAAGATGTACACCACTTCCAGCACTTCCACATTTTCTTGAAGAGATCCCCAAATCTCCAATTCGAAAGCTTTAAAGAACTTTCATCCTATCAATGTTTTTTCATACAAAGCTGTCTAAGAAAGCATTCTAAAAAATCTTTCTGAGAAAACTATTTAAGAAAGCTTTCTAAAAAAAAAGATTTTTAAAGCTTTCTTAGCAGCTATATAAAAAGACTTACTGAGAAAGCTATCTAAAAGAGCTTCCTGAAAAAGCTTTTTGAAGAAAGCTAGAGCTTTTTGAAAAAGCTTTCTAAAAAAAATTTATAAGAAAGGTTTCTAAAACTCTCTTTCAAAGCTTCATGAAAATCTGCAAAAGCTCTCTAGATATTTTCAAAAGGTTAGAGGGAACTTTAAAAGTTCTAAAAGTTATCTAAAAGCTTTACAAATTTTCCAGATTTTTTTTTAAATGCTTCTATATTTCCGTAGAGCTTTACATCAATTTTAAAAAACCACTTCTGACCATAATATCTCCCCCTTGGAAGAAGCAACAAGATCAGTTTCATAAATAAACAAGTCAAAAAACAATTAATAAAAACCTCTGACTCATAAACGAGACCATATAAATCGCTTCTGGTAAATTAAACAATACAGAAGACATTCAACATTGAAATATAATCTCTTATCGATTAATCCAATAATAATGAAATATTCCTCCATCTGAGAAATTATATAGCAATTCCTGCCACTGAAATATCAATTAGTAGAATATGTTGTATAATATTTTAATGAGCCTGTGGGAGGCGAAGGAATCCGCACAGATGCCAGTAACAGCCATTGAATAATTATCTCTTTTATGGTAATTGGTAGATAATTTGAATTTACTCACATTGATACATGTTGTGTTGACTAGAGACGAGTGATATGTTATCTGGGTCCATTGTGAGGCACATCCCATTCTCGCATGGACCGTCGCTTAGGTTCAAATCGCCGGCAGCGCTATCCTTATCGCTGTTGCCTGCATTTTGCAAATATACATAACATTTCACATATGAGTCCCTTCTTCCCATTTGATTCTGGGAATTTTGAGTATATGTACATATGTTGTGGTTGGGGAAAGCCATATCATCCCTCCCCCTTTTTGCATCAACCGGTTTTACTATTTGCTCCCTAAAATATATTGTGAAAGATTCACACTCAAAAGTGCCTCCCATAAAAGCTTCCTCTATATATATGTTAGAAAATGTTCACTTTGTGGCAAAGAGGACTTTGAGTTGCAATGCTCCCCCATTCCTCCCCAGATTAGTCATTCGTTTTCACCCAGAATTCACCTCACTTTTCATTTTATCGTCTTTCGTGCTAAATTCCCAACAACTCTGGGGTGTTGCATATTTTTCATAACATTTGACGAAGGAACTAAAGAGGCAAAAAATACATGTTTTTTCCCCATTTTGTATTCTCCACCGTTTTAGAGAGAGAACTCTCAACTTTTAATGCTCCCCAATTTTCCATGGTTTGACGGTGTAACAAAAACAGCAAAGAAATTTCCCACAGACAAGTGCGGAAAAAGGAAAAACCAGCAATAGGGGGGCACTAATATTGGTAAAATTATGCGACTCTGCAGTGTAATTTTTCCGCAAAATTCGCACAATGGCCCCCCAGAAGGGTGAGTTGTAGTGGCAAGCAGCCACACAAATTGTAGCTATTTCAGCTAAAATGATAAACCAAATATGGTTTAATTATTCAGTTGGGAGCCCCCAGAGGGTTAGGGGAGAGCCCCGCCAGGAAAAATTCACTCCGTTTATCCGTCTGTTATTGACCTGGAGGCCAAACGGTTGCAGATAGAGACTTCGGGTGTATGGGGGACCCCCCCTAAAGTCGACCCAGGGATCAGGACCAGGCCCTTCATTTTTCTGAAAAGCCCCCCTATCCCCTATAAAAACATGTCTTTTTGGTATATCTCGGAAACGGCTCTAACGATTTTTTTCATTTTCACATATGTTTTGTAGAATCACTAGACGCACTTTTTGTCCATACATGCCAATGACCTCCGCACATTCCGTCTAACGGTTTTTCAAGGTCAAATGTTTGAAATTCACTTTTCAAGGTTTTTACTCGCCCGAAACCCATCATGTGGGTACTCATTTGAAAGGTCTTTGAATTTCCTACAATATTAAACCTATTTCAGCCGGTTTAAACTTAAACCGGGTTTAAACCAGTTTAAAGTCGGAAGTTGTTCTCGAGTTTTAACCCCCTCATGCGGGTATTCATTTGAAAGGTCTTTGAATTTCCAACTCATATGGACCACTTTCAGACCAGTACTAAAAAAGTTTGTAGAACACTTTTAGACCACTTTTAGACCAGTACTAAAAAGTTTGTATAACACTTTT
>CAKKOB020000443.1:0-15964 GCA_918844115.2 Phlebotomus perniciosus | reverse complement strand
ATCTACACATCGACCTACACTCTTTCCCTACACGACGCTCTTCCGATCTCCAATTTTCCATGGTTTGGCGGTGTAACAAAAACAGCAAAGAAATTTCCCACAGACAAGTGCGGAAAAAGGAAAAACCAGCAATAAGGGGGCACTATATTGGTAAAATTATGCGACTCTGCAGTGTAATTTTTCCGCAAAATTCGCACAATGGCCCCCCAGAAGGAGGGTGAGTTGTTGTAGTGGCAAGCAGCCACACAAATTGTAGCTATTTCAGCTAAAATGATAAACCAAATATGGTTTAATTATTCAGTTGGGAGCCCCCAGAGGGTTAGGGGAGAGCCCCGCCAGGAAAAATTCACTACGACTCGTCTGCGAGGAAAAAATGTTTGGAATGGAAAATTAATTAACGATCCCATGTTGAAATTCATTAAAAAAGCCCATTTGTATTAATTTCCCGCATGAAATATTGATATTTGACCACTAAAAGAAGTTCTCTCGTAGATTTAACGTTTAAGTGCAATTAAAATTAAATACAATGTTGCAGCAAATGCTTTTTAATTTTATTGTGTGGTTTATCTGGATGGTACTCGATTTTGTCACAATGCAGGTGCCCAAGCAGCACAATGTGACGGATTTGTGAGTTTGTGAGGGTAAAATAACTGGAAAATTCATAAAATCCCGAAAGCAACACTTTCTTTTGTTCTGTGAGAGGTCTAATTGATCTTTTTATTAAATTTTGTGAGTTTTAACCCAAAACAGACAATGAAGTCATTTTGTGGTGATTATGTTATATATTATGACCTAAAAATGACTTGATAAACATTTCCAGGAACTTTTATTAATTATTGTAAAATTAAAACGATTTTTTCTATTCCCATGAGAGTTTTATCAAAAAAGGTAGAGTTAATGCGAAAAACGATGATAATTCAATGAATGCAAGACTATAGAGGGGGGGTGTCCCCGTAAACCCGAAATCTCTATCTAGAACCGTTTAGTCTCTAGAACAGACGAACAAACAGACAAACAATTATAGGAAAACTGACCTCTAACTGTAGAATCTCCACTTCCTATGGCGCTTCCGGAAAATCCGCTCGACAGATGCGACAGGAGGCCGCTTGAGGGCGGCGTCAGTGGTGGAGGCATAGAAATTAGGCTCTCCTGGTCCGACATGCATCCCGATAGTTGGCGTCTCGCCTCCTGGAGCTGCTCCTGTGTCCGCTGGAGCTGCAAATCTCTGGCATTCAGCTGAGCCGCCAACACCAGTGACCGCTCCGCCTCATCCCGGGCGTGCTTCATGAGTGACCATCGCTCGCGCTCCCGATCGCTGGTCATCTTGAGAGCCGTGGACTCGTTGTCCCGGAGTCTCTGCAGAAAAGCCAATAAAAGAAAAAAGAAAAATATGTATTCTTGATGGGAAAAAAATAAGAAAAAATCGTTACTACCTGTTCGTAGTTTCGAATAAAGTCCCTCAACTCCTGCTCCTTGTCGTGCAGGGAGGAGCAAAGCTGCTTCACATGCCTCAGCAAATCCGCCTTGTCTGCTCGCAGTTTCTTCCGCTCAGACCGCAAATCTGGGGAAGGGAACAGATTGTTGGAAATTGATTTTTATTTTTTGGGGATGAAGGGAAGCGCCTTACGAGTGATTTGCTCCCTCGCCATTCTCAGCTCAACTTCCAGACGCTCCATGCGACTGGAGCTGCCGTCCGTTGAGTGCGCGTCGAAACTATTATTGTCCGATAAATCGATCCCACCGATGGCACCATCTGGCGAGATCTCCAGCAGCTTCTTCAGCCGACTAATCTCGGCAGACAGTCGCTGATTCTCCACCTTCAGCTTCGACGATTGCGGTGAGTCTGAAGGATTCAAAAATTCAGGCGATATTCAAATTTTCAAATTTTGCTTATTTTACCCAAGTCGTCGAAGCTGTCCAGATCAGGCTTGTCCACTGTCGTCCTGAATGAGTCCACCGTATTGTCGTCTTTCCCATTGAGTGTATCAGTCTCTCCGTGGCTGTTATTGGCCTCCTCACCCGCCTCCTCGCCATTCTCCTGCTCCACGACGCTCTTGGGCGCGTCCGGTGAGGGACTGGAGACGGATGCGGCATTGTTGAGTTTCTGAGATGTCCTCAGACTCACATTGTTGGCATCCAGCTTTGGCGCCTTCTGCAAAATCATGTCACACACAATAAATGAGAAACTTTACCCATTCATGAAGCCTTCGCAATGGAGGAGCAGAAATGTGGGAAATTTTCCGGGGAAACAGGTGTCTCTCATTTCAATATTGTTTCATAGGAGAACTGTTGGAGAAAATTCCCATCCCGAATGGAGAGAAAGGTGAATGATCTGGGGAAAGCCTGTGAGGGTCTGTGATGGCAAAAAATGATATTAAATTTTATTCCACCAACAGATGTGAGTGAGGTTCAAGATAAATTGCTTTATACCCACTGAATCAAGAGCTTGCGAAAGACATGCTGGGAATTTTTTATTTACATTAAGGCTCTGCATCCTCAACTTGCAGTTTGTCTTCGGGGTGTTATGGGAGAAAGTTTTATCACGTTATCAATTAATGAGCCTTGCAGGGAATTGAGGAAGAAATTTCATTTAGTCCCATTAAATCGGGAGAGATAAAAAAGAATTAAGTCTAATTTTTTTTATCCCAAATTACGGTCGAATTTTCATCCTCTTTCGGCCGGATTAAATCCATTCAATGGGAAGTGCAAACATTTCCGGTGAATTCGGTTGCGGCAGTTTTTCCCCAGTTTGGCATGTCTCCAAATCCACTAACAATTTTCACTCGCTCTCTCCCCAAAGGTCATGTTTACTCATCAATTCTGTTTGTCTAAATTGATCCTCGTATCCCCATTCACAATTTTGAGGTCATGGAAAAAATACTACACAAAATTCAGATCAATCCTGTAGATCTAAATCCTGTGAGCACCTGGTCAGCCTAAATTTAATTCTAGAACACTTTCAATTCGTATTATTTCACCGTAAAAACATATCCAAACATTTCCTCTGATTAGAAAAAAAATGTTTTATTCGCTCACAATACGGACACATACAAATTTCATGCAGCAGAGTCGAAAACATGTGTTTATTGCTATGTATTCATGGAAATTATGTTAATAGGCTGCATAAAATTCATGAAGCACTCTAATAACATATCCTATGGTTAGTTCTGTCAATAAAACTTTAGAATTTTTAAAGTTTCAACTCACTGTTTCAGTAGAGATTTGCTTAAGTGATGCATTAATTTTATCTGGATTGCGAGGAGGCGGTTCTGGTGGTTCCGATGCGGCCATTGTTGTGCCCGAATTTCCATTTATTTGCATCGAAATATCTTTGTCACTTTTTTTTATTACTTTCTGAACTTCACTTTCCTCTCACCATCGTCAAATATGACACTAACAAGTCTTATGGATTCTCAGGCACACCTGGAAAAAAGGAAGATATATGCGTCACAATAATTCTTTCCAACTTATCCTCCCTTATCCTCTCTCTTGTTACGAAGAAACTTTATGTTCAATTGAAAATGTTCTTGTGCCAAATAACTCTGTAAATTCCGAATTGTTTTGCATTGCGTGTCTCTGGGAAATACATTTGATTCTCTCCCCTTGGAATTCTCGGGGACGGTTTTCTGTCCTATCTGTTTGCGCGCCTGAAAATCGGAGACCGTTTGGAAAACTCATTCTCGTCGTAAAATTGGTTTTTAACAATATTCACCCCATCCATGGCGCGCGCGACCCTCTCGAGTCTCAGTCTAACCCTCGGCTGGTGTCGCTTTTCAGGGTAACTCAAGTGCTCGATTTCGCCTCCTGTTCTACATGTGATACACCCAACATAACGAGGATAATAATGATTATGAGTGTGAAGAAGTCATTCACTGGAACACCACTTGAAAGGGCCAGTCGAGGGGGTGGGAGACCGCCCACCTCCATTGTCGGCAAAATCTGGTACAAATTATGTCTCTAAATATTTTCTCAGTCATTTTTTTCCAACCATTATAAGCTTTGGACAAACACTTGAAAACCCCTTTTTCTCTTCTTTTTTTGTTGTTGTGCCTCATTTCACGAATGAATAATGGTGAAAAGTGTCTTTTTTTCGCGACCATTTATTGATTTTCACTCAATTTCAACACATTTTGGTGTCATAACGGCAAACACAGCAATATTCAATTTCAATTAAAATAATTTCCACTTAATGGACTGAAATTTGGCGAAAATTAATTTGAGCAAGAAAATTAAATTAGGGCATCTCAACTGCTTATCAAGGGAAACAATTCCAAGAAGAATGCAATTATTGGAGAAGTTTCAACCAGACTTTGAAGGGAGGCTGGGGGTGGGTGGGTGGACGCTATGCAATTAAGTTATGTGGCAATATTACATTTTCAAATTTAATTTATGGCAATTCAAACCCTTATTGGGGAGTTTCATACACTGGAAAATGCTGAAAACTTCCCAATTTGTTAATTAGGAATTTTATTGAAAATGTTTTTATATCAAAAAGCTCTTCTCAATGAATGTGAAAAAGCAATTTGCAGGACATGAGAGAGTTTTCATTAAATAAGTTTAATGAATAGTCGATTGAATATTTTTGTATGTATTATTTTGAATACGTTGAATAACTTTGATCAACAGAGAGGATTTTTAAGGTCTTATACAGTGAAGCATCATTGCGAAAAACACTTCATTCTCCCAATCGGGGGGCGATTCACCATGAAAAACACATCAAAATTCAATTACAAGTCACTGAAGAGGGCAATGGAGCCATTACATTTTCCGCCCCCACAAAGCAGAATTTTCCCCCCGAAAAATCTTCTCTCCCAATATTTTCCACCTGTTTCTATCATGCGGTGCTTTATCGACGAAAAATTATATATCTTGTGTAATATATAGAAGGTGATATTTAAAATATATATCTGTGCCTAAAAGGATTGTTAAGGTGCTGTCAGACGATAAAAATGTTTGAGTTTAGATTTAGAGCAATAAATAATATTAAAAAAAAGCCCTATAAATAATGCCAAATCTTAAAATTTATCCAATGTAGGATTAATTTTAGAGCACGTAGGATTGAAAAAATACTCTCTTTGCATAAACACGCATCTCAGAGCAATAAAAAAGAAAATCCCTGAGGAGAAATTCAATCCCAAATGACTTTTGAAAATCCCCCCGCGTAATCACTTGAAATTCAATCCAATTCTCGAGTGTTCGTGATTTAGAAAAATCCTCTCCTCAATCAAAAGATGTAATATTATGAGCGAGATGAAAAATTACAAGGGACACGTATTGGCGGGAAAAGGGATGCAGAGAGAAAATTCCTCAGCAATAGGAAAATGTTCGGTGCGGATATTCCAATTGCAAAACGCATCGTGTTTCCCAAACTATGATATTGATTTGATGGAGGGTGTTGTGCGCTTTCGAAGGTGAATTTCCTATCAATGGAGGGAGAGAGCGATGACTCATCCACGTCAGAAGGGAAATCTCCCTCACCAATTTCCACGACAGACACCCGTCCGGGGGAGGCGGGGGTGTGAGAGGCGCTGCATTCGATTGCCAGATATCACGAGGAAATGCTATTATATGGATTGTAAGTAAAACAAGGGGTTCAGTCTCTCCCCTTCGATTATATGGAGAATTCTCTCCTGGCCAAAACATCCCTGGAATTTCAAATGATATTCCATTGATGGGATTGTGGAGAATTCTTCTTCTCATCACTTTGGTCAGCTTGTCCGTCCACACATTTTACCTCATTTTTTTGGGAACATATAACCTTTTTTATTATAGAGGACATTTTTTGTTCGCTTATCACAAAGTGTCTGTGCAATCTTGCGATGCCCAACATCGTGAAATTTCTCTGCATATAAACACAACTCTTTTGATGTAAATTGATGGAGAGGAAATTGATGAAGAGTGCCTCCAAATTGCTCTAGAAATTCCCATTAGTTGGACTGATGATTGAATTACACGAGAAATTCTTTTCATCCGCAATCTCGGTATTTGAGCTCTCAGGGAGAGAGAAAAAAATCTGCAAAGCTGAACTAAAAATAGTAGTTTAAGTGACTTTTTACATCAATCAATACTTGATACTTAATAGTAATTAAAAGGTGAAGGATTGGGAGTGAGAGGGAGTTTATAAAGTCACTGAAACTATTTTTAAAATAATACATAGTTTGTTGAACAAAAGAAAACCTGAAGGATAATTTTATTATAAAAGCTTACGAATAGATTTAAAAATTTCTCTAGAAAAGCTATAAAAGAAATCTGATATAAAAATCTGAGATTTAGCATTAATTAAAGAGCTTTTTAAAGAAAACCCAAAGTCTATCAAAAATTCTTTAAACTTATACAGAAAATAATTTTGAAATTTTTAATAGAATACTTTTAATCCATTTTCGACGAGATTAATCTATCTAATCTCGTCTAATCGCATTTTTTCTTTTTTCATTTGAATATTCAAGCTTTTATTCTCATCAAATTATTCTTTATCAATCACTCCAAGCCAAAATATTAACAGAAAATCGGTTTTCCAAAAATTGAAAACACAAAAAAAAATAATAAAAATAAATTTTGACCATCTAACACCGCCTTTAGTCTTTGTTCCCAAATTCAACCGTTAATCAACTGAATTAAAGTTTACAAAAACCTTCGTGTAAAGCACTTTGTTTTCTCTCTGCATGCAGTTTAAACCCAAAAATGATTCACCTTTGTGATTCACACCCGACTTTACACAAAAAAAGGTCATTCATATTCCTATTTTCGGAGGAATTTTTCTGCAATCTGATGTAATCATGCAAACATTGTAGATATCGCGCGAGGAGGTTCATGAACCCCCTTCAAACAGCTAAAAATTGCACAATGGGGGCCTTCATTGATTTTGAAAAAAAGACCTCCTCATCCTCGAACACTGTATCAATTTGAGGACAATTTTGTAATCTTTTGTAATGAAATCAGAATAGATTGACCTTTTTTCCGCTCTCGCGAGGTTTTTTCTCTCAATTTGGCGGAATGATGGGCATTAAAAAAGAGGTTAGCATATTGAATTAAAAGCTTTATATGAGTCTTTTGTGATGATTTCTCATTGTCTGACGAAATAAAGCCATTTCCAGTGACTCTTTTTGGGCATGAGACACCCATAATGGCATTCCAAACACATTCACTCCTATGGATATTGAAGTGAAAGAAGGGAAAAGAAAAACAGATAAGTCATTTCCTTCCGCTTCTTCAAACATCCAATTTTACGATGCTAGCAGCTAATTGCCTCATTTCTTATCACTTTTTTTCCGCGAAGTGAGAAAATTTGGCACAATTTCACCCAGAGAAAATTTTCAAAGAGCAGGAAAGTGGGGATTTTTCTTGGGTGCGGACGAGAAAATTCTTAAGCGACCTTCAACACCCGATATTGCGTTCTTGGTGGGGCGCTCGTGTGTGGGAGGATCAGGGAAAAATCTCACCATTCACTGGGGGTGGTTGGAAAAGCCCATTCAATGGAATTTCACCTTAATCGGATGTTTGATGAAAATTCAATCCGATTGGACCTTTTTCCGTCACTTCGCCCACTCTTGAACTCTTTGTGGGCCACTTTTCATCCCTTTCCACGGAAAACTTTTCTCACTTTATATTGGAAGACTTTTTCTCTATATTTCTTTCACCTGTTTTTCTCAACACACACATAGAAAATCCTTTTGCGAATGGCCCACTTTTGGCGCTGCTGGAATCACTTGGCAAAGCAAGAAATGGGTTCACACAGGAATATCTGGGGCGGAGAAAAAGCGCGCCCCACTCACCACCCTGTCTGGGAAAGTCTCTCACTTTTGGCAAAGAGAATCTGTGCCAAAGTGCAACAACTGGCCAGCGGAGCCCCAATGAGTGCGTGCAGTCAAAATACGCGATCACTTGCAACTGGATATGTGGATGAGGCCAGAGAATTGGCGACGCTATTTTATGCCAGCACTGGTGTATCTGTAGTGGGATCTGGGCGTGCGCTCTGCGAGGCCAGAAGTTTGTGAGAGTAATGGAAAAACAGAGGGTTATCGATTTCCCAGAGGCAATGGGGTTGTTGGAATACACTGCCAAACTCAAGGTTCCACCGCCGGGAAATTTTTTTCCGTGTCGTCAACATTGAGACGGTCAGGAGATGCCCCAAATTCCCCAAAGAAGTGGAGTGGCATTGTTTCTGCGGAACCCCCTGTTCCAGGAATTCGCATTTCCAAGTGAGGTGGTAACATTATTGCCATCATGACCTTTCATGCAGAAATAATTTAAGGGTAAAAGGATTGAGGATTTGAGCTTGAATTTATGGCTAGGAAAATGGGTCGCTAATTAATGTAATACCCTTCCCTTAAGATTAGGTTCTCGAAATTTAGGATCCGATATAATGCAAATTCATCATTTATTAGCTTTGAAAATATTTTAATTAACGGTCAAAAAGCTTTTGAATTTTTAAATTTAAAGAACTTAACATTCCTTCAATTACCTTTTCCTTTCAAAATTTGTTATTAGGGGAGAAGGGGGCTGCTTAGCGAGCGGTTAAATTAGAAACCGACCTTTTCTTTTACGTCTTAAAAAAATGTTAAGCAAACAATTATTAATGAAAGAATAATTAGTCGAAAAGAAAACATCACGTTCTCCCTCTTTTTATGGATACCTTCTTTCCAAACTCCCAAAAACACTTTCCTCTCGCGATTTTAGCAGTGTCTTTTGCCAAAGTATTGGTGAATTTTTCTCGCTCTTTCCTCATCCCAAAATGCGTGGCTTGCGTGCCTGTAGTTGGGTAAAATTTATGCAACACAATGTAATTCGATTACACCAACACGAAGAGTGGCCCTAAAGGATGACCTGCCCGGAACAGAGCGTGGGTGGGAGTCATTTGGGGGTGATTGGGGGGCGGATGTGTGGGAAATAAAGAGAAATTAACCTGTTAGATTTCTATTTACTTCACGTACATGAATTGCATTAACCCCAGACACAGCTTATGCTCTCTTGGACTTTTTGGACTTGGGAGCTGATCCTCGAGATTTGCACATCTTCCTCCAGCAGAAGCAGCAACTGAGGGCGATCACCTTGAACACAACGAGTATCACAACGACGAAGAAGGCAATAACATCTAGGGATGTTCTTTGCAGGAAGTTCAATTGGACGGCATGACTCTGCAGATGAGGAGCTCCTCTGTGTCGGATCACATATTCTGTCCAAAAGATGGCCGTTTCCATGGCAGACATTGGACGATCACGGAAGAGGGAGGAAATGCCTTGAACGACATTCTTATACTTAGGATTGTCGAGGATTTCTAGAAGAGCTTTCGTGAAGGTCTCCTCTGTGAGATCGCTCAGCTCCAAAGTAACTGCCCAACCCTCCCGTTCCGCCGTTGCTACATTCGTCATTTGATCAGCGAAGAAAGGAATTCCCACAATTGGAACTCCATGGAATTTAGCTTCGGTTATTCCGCCAAGACCGCAATGAGAAACAAAGACTCGAACATTCTTATGGGCTTTAGGGAAAAATTTAAAAAAAAAATATAAGGATTTTGTTAAAAATGTAATCCTAGAAACTAGTATTTGTAGTTTGTCTTACCCAAAATATCACTTTGAGGCATCCATTTCTGGGTCATAACGTTCTTGGGTTGATTGGGAAGACTATCAGATTCCCATTTGAACAGAACTCTCTGCTTCAGTTTCGCAAAGGTCTTAAGAATTGCGTCCAGCTTCTCAGGAGGAAGGAAACTGCTCTTCATGTTTGATCCCAAACTGAAGAAGACAACGCCATGTTCAGCTCCGTCCATGAATTCTTGCATTTTCTGCGGTTAGATAAAGTCTAGATTTAGATAAACCGGTTTCGGATTATAGGCAATTTAAAGACCTTTCCTTTGAGAACCCACATAATAGGTTTCGGAGTCAAAACAAGAACTTAGGTTTTGTAAACCCAAACCAAATTTCCAAATTAGGTTTTTCAATAAGAGTTAGGTTTAGCAAACCCGGACTAAGTTTCTGAACTGGGTTTTCTATTAAAACCCAGGTTAAGCGAGTCCTAACCAAGTTTAAAAATTAGGTTTTCGAATAAGGCTTAGTAAACCCGAACCAAGTTTCTTAATTAGGTTTTCGAATTAGAAATACTTTGAGTAAACCTAAACCTAGTTTCCAAATTAGGTTTTTGAATACGAACTAGGTTTTTGTTGAGCCGAACCTAGTTTTAAATTTACGTTTTTGCCATCCAGTATTGCCCAAATATTATCGGGTCAAGATTACGTAATCAAAAATTTTACTCAGTTTCAAGTTCATGCGGTTAAAAAAAAGTTAGAAAAGAAAAGAAATTTAATAAAAAGTCAGAGATAAATATAAAATTAAAATATTAAAAAAAAAATAAAAATATAAACCTGTGGAAGTGGATCTGGGATGCTCTTGATGTGAAGTCCTCCAACTTCAATTACAGCCGGAACCAATGGCCGAACAGAACTTGATGTAAAGTGATCATTAACAAAGATGAGACTGACATTCTTCTTCATCTCATCGTATGTCTTATACTTTGGACTTGGGAAGATGGACCTACAAAAGAAACCTAATAAAATTTCATTCACAAAATAAACTATCTGATCTTCTTACTCATAATATTTCTTTTCTTTGCTTTCCACGTAAGCCCAGAGGATTCTCTCAAGTCCATTGAATGCAAAAGTTTTGACCCTATTCATAAAGGTCATCTCAGGCACTCTTCCCAGGAACATGTGAGGTACAGACACCACGGCTGAGGGATTCCCAGTCATATCGTTAATAACCTCCGTCACTCCGCCAGAGAAGATCCCAATCACTGGACACTTGAAATGATCACCCAGTCCCATGACGAAATTACTGAAAAACATTCCCATCACCACGAGATCAAAAGATTCCTCCCGCATCACTTTCTGCCAAGCCTCTTCGTGTAAACTCTTATTAGCTGATGATAGGGAGGCATCGATAACATCAGTGAACCGAGCGAAGAAATTAGCTTGAGATCCTGCCACTTTGGCAAAGTCTTTTATAATATCTGCAAATTTAAACATAAACTTATGAACACATGACATAACTTTGCAAAGTCGGAAAATATTGATAGAATAAGAGATAAAATTCCTGCAAGCCTCCTAACAACAACATCTAATCAGGCAAAGAACCTAAGATTAAATTATCACAAGAAGCTCCATAAATAAACCTTATCATAAGTGACTAACACTTTCGTCTCACCTTTAATCGCTTCGTCTCCTTGAACCACAATGTCTCGGTAATTTTCAATGGGTTTTTCTTCCGGAAAAGAACTCATCACCGTTACCTAGATAAAAACGTCAATTTCAATTTTTTTTAAAAATTTCTTATTTAAAAATTTGTAACGGTCACAACGCCTTAAGCCTTACCTTATGACCCTTAGCGGCTAATCCTTTCATCAAAGACGACGCAACGATCATATGTGATTTACTGGGAGTGGGAAACGCCAGAAGAATCTTAGCTCCATGACATTGTGTGGCCAGCAAGGCCACAAATGAACACAAAACAATAATTCGAATCATTCGACCTTGGTTGTATAAATTGAACCGAAAATATCAGAGCCAGCAAGAGATCACGAAAGTGCTGAATGCCTGAAACACTGTCTGGGAAATACTGATGGGTGTTATGTTTTCACGAGTCAATCGATGTCTACGCGGGGCCCTCACAGTTATCACAGTTATATGTATTTTTGAACTACGATAAGACACACTTATAACGATGAGAAAGCAGAAAGAGGCGTGAAACTGGCGGTTTTAATTACGAAATTCATATGATATCAGTGATTGGCCAGGAGGTTTCTGAAAGAGATCTTGCAGATACTAAGTCTTTTAATGCCTCTGTCTGAGTCAATTTGCCTCCAATTTGCTGAAATTCAACACAAACACAAGCTCAGGTCTTATAGTACATGATAATTTAGTAATATTAGTGATTGATAACTTATTGTAAATGTGTGGGCTAACATAGAGTATTTGACGATATTGTTGAGGCTTGTTTTGTTGTGGGATGATTTGCAAATTCCATCTCTGTTTCCGACTAAAATATGATTACATAATTCATTGTGAGAGTGTAATAAAATTCTTGATATTTACATACTTAATTGTATTATACTGCTGTCTTAGAACCTCCAAGCTGATCAACAAGGGAGAGATTTCAACATTGCTGCATCATTTTCGTCTTTATTAATTTTCCTAAATTCATCTTATAAATGCTTTCGTTTTGAACTGAATACCTTTGTCAAACGACGATATAAAAATTTCGTCACAAAAACTGAAAGCTTAAACAATAGATAAAAAACAATAAGGAAAAATGCAATAACGTCTATTGAATTATCCTGCCAAAAGTTCAGGTAAACTGCATGAGATTGCATATGAGGAGCTCCCTTGTGCCTAATGACGTACTCAATCCAGTAGTTTGCAGTATCAAGGGCAGTTTGAGGACGATCCTTGTACAAAAAAGCAGTTCGTCGTGCAGTTTCTCCATATCTTTAATAAAAGAAAAGTTAAGGATCAAATTTAAATTATACATATTTACCCTTAAACTTACTTTGGATTTATTAGGACCTCCTTGAGAGCAATAGAGAAATTTTCTTCAGTCACATCATTATAGTTTAATTGATAACCCCATCCTTCTTCGCATACAAGACCCACGTTTGCAATTTGATCACCGTAGATGGGAACCCCAACTATTGGGACTCCTCGATACTTGGCTTCAGTGATGCTGCCCATCCCTCCATGGCTTACAAAGAGCTTGAGATTCCTGAAAAAATTAAGAAGATCCTTATTCAGGATAATCGCTTCCTAATTTAAATGTACAGGATCGTACTTATGAGCCAGGATATCTCTCTGAGGCATCCACTTCCCGATCATCATGTTATCAGGTTTGTTAGGCAAGCTATCAGTTTCCCATTTAAACAGGACCTTCTCCTTAAGACGTCCAAAGGACTTCAGGATAGCATCCAGTTTTTCTTGATGCAAAAGCGAACTTTTAACATTCGATCCGAAACTGAAGAATATCGCTCCATCCGTTGCTGAATCCAAAAACTCCTGAATATCCTTGGGCAAAGGATCTGTTTCATCTTCAATGTGGATCCCTCCTACTTCCACCATTGCTGGAACATAGGCTCTAAGAAATCCTTGACTGAAGTGATGATTCAGAAGAACCAGGGAGACTTTTGTCAAGGATTCATCGTAGCTAGGATACTTATCCTCGGGAAAGATCGATTCGTAATACTTCCTATCCAAATGCCGGTAGTACATCGTCATCAGCATTTCTACGCCCGTTGTGAAGAAATTCTTAACTCTCTGCCCGAAATTCATCTCATTAACATATCCCAGGGACGCATGGGATGTTGCAGCAACACTTAAAGGATTCCCCACTAATTGGGCAGTCATGTACATCGCCTGAACCTGACTCATAATAACCACTGGACAGTTGAAATGATGAGCCAATCCTAATAGGAATTGGGCGGAATATACCCCTAGAATCAGCAGATCGAAAGACTCCTCTTCCAGGATCTTCTTGAAATCAGGATTGGTCATTGTTTGATTGGCCAACTTATATGACATTTGCATCATATAAGGTCTAAGCTTCAAATGATCCCATTTGTTTCCAGCATTCTTCATCAATTGACTTATTACTGCGTCTAAAATAAATATATGTTGGCTCGTTCCTCTTAACTCCTCTTGACTAACAAAATATAGCAAGTATACCTTTATCAGCATTGATAGGGAGAACCACATCACGATAATTCTTCAGGGGCTTCGATTGAGGAAAAGAACTCACCATGGTCACCTGATAAAGATTTATTGAACTACTTGAAGCACTTAAAACTTAAAAACTATATAACATTCCTATACTCACTTCATGACCCTTCTTGGCTAATCCCTTCAATAATCCCGAAGCCACGATCACGTGGGACTGACTGAAGCTAGGAAAGATCATAAGGATCTTATAGGAATGAGATTCTTTGGCACCAAACCCCAATGCTAAGAGGAAAAATCCCAACGAGAGCAAATAAGATCTCCTCATTATCACGGAAGATTCACTCTACGAAATTCATGCAACGAATTCTTGAGCAATACTGAACAATTAACAAAAATTCTCTTTTCACTCCCAAGTTTATTATCAGACTATCTCAGATTGATTTACAGTTGTTATGCTCCAACTCAACAGAGGATTTACCCCACTTGAAGACACACGACTCATGTCTACAAAAGTTCCCGCCGAAAAATAAGAAACAAGTCGTATTTTATATAATTTTTAACTTATTATTTGTTCTTTAAATTTATTGCTGCTTCTGTTTCTGCTTAAACAACAACCTCATAAACCGACGCCATAAAAATTTCGTAGTAATGATGCAGATCTTAAAGATTAATAGGATGACGACTACGTAGAAAGCAATGACATCAAGGGAACTTTTCTGCCAGAAGTTCAGATGAACTGCATGGGATTTCATATGAGGAGCTCCCTTGTGCCTAATGACGTACTCAATCCAGTAGTTTGCAGTCTCAAGGGCTGTTTGTGGACGATCCTTGTACAACAAGGCGTTCTTTTGTACTGTTTCCCTGTATCTGTGAATTGAGAAAGAAATGTTTTAATTAGAGGTAGCTGACTCATACCGAATAGGGACAAATTGCTATTTATTTAAACTTACTTTGGATTTGTTAGGACCTCTTTGAGGGCAAGAGAGAAGCTTTCTTCAGTGACGTCGTCAAAGTTTAGTTGATAAGCCCATCCTTCCTCAGCCACAACAGCCACATTGGCCATTTGATCCCCGAAGAAGGGAACCCCGACTATCGGGACTCCTCGATACTTGGCTTCAGTGATGCTGCCCATCCCTCCATGGCTTACAAAGAGCTTGAGATTCCTGAAAAAAAGAGGATATCCTTATTCAGGATAACTGCCCCCTAACTATAAAAATTTGAAGATCATACTTATGAGCCAGGATATCTCTCTGAGGCATCCACTTCCCGATCATCATGTTATCAGGTTTGTTAGGCAAGCTATCAGTTTCCCATTTGAACAGGACCTTCTCCTTAAGACGTCCAAAGGATTTCAGGATAGCATCCAGTTTCTCTTGAGGTAAAATGGAACTTTTAACATTCGATCCAAAACTGAAGAAAATCGCTCCATCAGTTGCAGAATCCAGGAAGTCCTGAATATCCTTTGGCAAAGGATCCGTCTCGTCATCAATGTGGATCCCTCCAATTTCCACCATTGCTGGAACGTTTGGGCGAACATTTCCCTGGCTGAAGTGATGATTTACCAGGACCAGGGAGACATTTGTCAAGGATTCATCGTAGCTAGGATATTTGTCTGAAGGGAAAATGGAGTCGTAGTATATCCTGTCCATGTAGCGAAATACCTGCGTCATGAGGATCTCTACAACAGTGGCGAAGCAATTCTTAACTCGATCCATGAAAGTCATTTGGCCAGTAAATCCCATTGATATACGAGATGTTGATGCCATACTTAGTGGATTCCCAACTAATTCTGATATCATATGGATTGCCTGGACCTGACTTAACATAACCAGAGGACAATTGAAGTGATTAGCTAGTCCGGCTAGAAATTGATTTGCGAACATCCCCAAGATCATCACATCAAATGTTTCCTCCTTCATGATTTTTTGGAATTCTGGTACATCCATTGTTTTATTGGCCATACCGAAAGTCATCTGGAGCATTACAGGTATTTGTGCAAACATTTGCCATTGGCTTCCGGCATTTTTCACCATTTGTGACATAATTGAATCTGAGGAGAAGAAATTAAAAAATTTATGCTCTAATCTCTCTCTAGGATTAATTCATAATCACCTTTATCAATTCCATCGAGTGGAATAACAACATCTCGATAATTCTTCAGGGGCTTCGATTGAGGAAAAGAACTAACCATGGTCACCTGATAAAGAATTTGTTAGAGATATTCACTTTAAAAGAAAATACTATACACTCACTTCATGGCCCATCTTA
>CAKKOB020000442.1:12843-51906 GCA_918844115.2 Phlebotomus perniciosus | reverse complement strand
CGGCTAACCGGTGGTTCAGCATCACTCAATGCCATGGCAAACCACATTATGCATTGATCAACACCGGCATGCAACCATGAGTACTCTATTGATAACACAATCACACAGTCTCTAGAAGCTCATTGTTTCGCCATAATTGAAATAGTAAGAAATTCACCTGAATAATTTTTGTAGCGATTCTTCCAGTTTTTCCATATTGCTATTGCTATACTTTGGTCATGCGATTATACCAGACACGTGATTAATTTTGGAAGTAAGGTTTTTATAAATGCCAGAAAAACCTGATCAAAAATTGGCAGTTTTAGATTAAATTAATTTTTTTAACATGCTCAGAGAAAAAGTGAGAAATTCAGGTTTCAAATATCTTGTCTAAAATGCGTCGCAAAGAAGGGTATAGTGACTTATAGAAAACTAAATTGTCATATCAAAACTTCGTTTTGATTTCAAAATTTATTTTTTATGCGTGAAAATATTTTTAAAGTATATTTAATTTTTATAAAAAATGGAAAAATTTCCAAAAAAAGAGCATTTTTTTTACAAAAAACCCAGAAAAATAAATTTCAAATTTAGTAAAAAAATAAGAAAATTATTGATTTAGTGGATGTAAAATTTATAGAGGAGAGACTAAAAGTTTTAGTTTTTGTGCCCTAAATAAGAAAGTATAAACATTTTTTCGAGCAATAAATGATCAAAATATATAATCAATAGCCAAAATGTAAAACCGTATCAGACTCTAATTTTTGTAATCACATGATTTTAAAATCTTTTAACACCACCAAAATGTTTGACTTTCTCATACCTATATTTTTTAATCACTTCTTTTAATACATGCCATAAAATCTATTTTTAATTTAAGAAATAATGAATTATGTAAGAGTTCATTAGATGATGATATTTTTGAAGAAGTGTTTATAACGGATATTTTTCCATACTCTCATTTTTTTAATAAAGGAAAGAATAATAAATAAAAAGATATATTTCAGCGTCTTCCTTTAGACGGAACTATAGATACTTTGCTTTAACGCCGCAATTTCTAGAAGTGTATTTTGTTTTGAATTTTTCACTGCTATATATTCTCTTTCGAATTGGCAAATTTCAATTTTTTCCCACTCCTTCATTCATGCTCGACATCGACAGTGCTTAATTCTCGGAATCACCTTGCATCAAATACACCTAAATTATTCCATCCAGTAATTATGCAATTACCACGTGGAAAATTTATAGTGGCGAGAAAATAGCACCAATCCATTGGCTCTAAAAGAGTCAGCTGATTGTGCTGATTGAAATCTCTCCCTCGCTTTCCCCGCATTCTGCTCAATGAAAATGAATTGAAATGACAAAGCTCGCATGCAATCGTATTTTCCTCAATATACGAAAGCGCACAAGATTGGTAAGTACCTATTTGAATAAGATGCAATTAGTGTCACACAATATAGTCTGGATGGCACATGCAATTGTTCGACAATGCAAAATCATGAGGCTTTCTTCTGCTTCTGGTGAGGAAATCGCACTTGTTGGCAAAGAGGGCGGAAAATACCTCTATATTTCCGCACACCACAATTTCCCATGACGAGGCTTGAAAAGCTTCTCTCAATCTTACTCATCATCATATTATCAGGCATTTATCGTGTGCTGCTAAGTGATGATCTCTGAGATATAAATTGGCACCACATTGTGAGATTATTCATCAGTTTGGCGCCAAAATTTTCGCGCGCGAAAGTTACCGAAATATTTTTCTTGTAAAAAAAATTTCACTTTGTACAAATACATGAGGAATATCTTGATGTAACCACATGTAAAAAGACATCTTGCCCTCGATCGGAGTGTATGGAAATACTATTAATTGAAATGTGTTTTGAAAGACAATTTTCTGTTAATCATTTGGACAAATATGCATGGTAGAATTAATGTGAATAAAAATCGGCCAAGGTGGCTCGAGCTCTTCCAGTGATCCACAGTAAAATTGACACACTTTGAAAGTTAATGGCCAAAAATGTTAATAGTTTTGCCGCTGTGTTATAAAAGAGTGTTTCAAAACACCACTAAAAATCACTCATCTCAACGTGAAATGATTCTAATTGACCATTTTTCGGATATTTTGCAAATGTTCACGTGGAGTGAATGACCGCCAAGCTCATGGGGAGACACAATCATGAGATTTTGGTCACCTAATGCACATGGGAATTTCCTACTAATCCGATCACGTCAATGCCGATTAATCCACCTGCGTGTGCCCACAAGTGAGGAGCGCGCACCCATCACTGGCCCTGACCATGGCCAACAATTTTTTCATGAGACTACAAAATGTGATTAGAATACGGCGATAAGAGAAATTGAGCCTCATACCTGTGGTGTTTGTAATCATTTGACTACATTAATGTTAAGTATGGGTTTTTTGCAAGCAAAATTTTCGGGAAGATCAAACAAAATGTCCACGAGATGAGAGAGTGTCGTATTAGATGTGAAGAAAGTGAAATTTTCTGATGAGTTTCAAAGAAATTTGAAGGAAAAAGCTAACAATTTAAAATAAAGTACCTAGGTATAATAGGTAAAAATTTACATAGCAATAATTTTTTTTGTGTCTGATAATGGAAAATCCCGTCATGGGGAAAATTTTAGGAAGACTATTGTGGTTTTTAATACATAGTTTAATGACTTCCAAACATACTTAAACTTGTGAATGCCACAAGTTTGACTAAAAACGATTAATATTGGCAAGAAATTCTACAAAAAAGTCACGGTCATTGAAGACAATTCACATTTTGCAAAATGCGAATTGAAATATTCGATTTGTTAAAATACAGTACCTCCACAATGAATAGGGCATCAATTGCAGTCAAGAAAATTTTGTTAACTCAAATGAAAGCCTTTAATTGACTTTTTTAATCTTTAAATTTTGAGCTTTATCTATTTAAAATAACACGTAATTTTAAATTATTAAATTCTTTAAAACTCCATCGATATTTCACATAAAAAATTAAAAAAAATCAGAAAAATAATTTACTTGCTGTTTGTTATGAATCAAAATTTCTAATTTTAATACTTCTTTAGTAGTGTTATAAAATTTTTAAAATGACTGTATAAGAAGGAGAACAGTATAGGAAAAGAAAATACTAATTTGAAGTAATTTATTGCAAATTTTTTGCACTATAAAAAAAGAAATTTGAATACCTGAAATACCATAAATATTCTATTTAATATCTCTTGATCAAGTGATGTAAAAAATCTTGCATAGAAAATCTTCTGTGACGAATATCTTGATAAAACAAAACACAGCTAATGTGTATCCAATGTCAGTGAAATGATTAAAAATTTCAAATGCCTAAAATTTGCCATCTGACTGATGAGAATTGCTTTTTTTCACAAGTTTGATGGGGAAATTGATATTTTGGATGGTGCAAAATGTGATCAACTCTACATCGCGAGTAATTTTCCATAGCCTGAAGACAAACCGATTGTATTTGCCTTGTGGCTAAGAAATGACAACAGTGAGAGATACCCAAAAAAACCGCAGTGATTGCAAATATTTTAACTAATAATATCTAATGATATTTCTGGGTAGGTTATTTTTTATCGGGCCGTTTTTTTTTTCACTTTACATTGGCTTTGTTCTCACGAAGCTATCACTCTCCGCACCCGCTTTGATGAATTGCGTGTGCTATTTGCTATCCTCCTCACTTTTGGCGGGGGGACTCTCCAACGCATTCCATGGCTGAACAAGCCCAGAGCCGAAGAAGAAGTAGAGAATTGCCGGAGCAATGTAAGCTCCAGCGCCGATCATGAACACATATCGCCAATTTTCAAATGTGTTCTTTTAAGAGAAATAGAGACAATTAATATACCTATTGGTCAACAATTTCATAATAAGAAAGTTACTCACTTCGTATTGTGTGAAATGGGCCACCAGGAGTGGCGTGAGGAAACCGGTGGTAGTGCCAATGGCATTCATGATTCCATAGAGAGTCCCTGCAAAATTTGGCGCCAAATCCTGACTGTTGGCCAAATTGGTGAGTACGGATGCTCCATTAAAGCCAAGCGAAAGTGATATCAATGCAACACATGTGTAAGGTTCATAAACGAAGCAAAGGGCAATTAAAAAGAGTCCAGGGATTATGTGTGCTGCAAAAGAGAGCGATAAAAAGTCATAAAAAAATAATCAACACTTTTCATGTCACGAGAAACTCACAGAAGATACAGAAAAATTTCCTCATCACTGTTATCTGGAGCCATCCACGTCGCTTAATCAAATCTCCAATGGAGCCAAAGACAAAGCTGAAGAGCATCCTGGCGATGTGAGGCAGCGAGGACAGAACACCCGTAGTGCCCAAATTGAAGCCCAAAATCTCACTCATGAATTTCGGTGTGGCTGTTAGGAGAAAATACAGGCCCCAGAGATTCCCATAATGGAGCACCATGAGCGTAAGGAAGGGCACAGACTTTATCAATTTGAGGTAGGGAGGAATCCTCTGTTGGAGAGATCAATGGAATACCCCATCAGTTGTTTGACTCTTCTCATTGCAAACGACTTCGAATTAGATTGTGAGCTAATTAGAGGTAATTTCTGGCCAATTAGATCGCAATGGAAGCATAATTTTATAAAATACTGTGCATGAAGAAAAGCTCAAACCACTTTTATCAGGTTGAATGGGTTATAAATTAGTGCGGTCAAAATCATTCACAGATAGAGACGTTAATGTAAAATCGCGGATGAGATAAAGCTGTTTACGAGAGGCAAATTATTAAGTGTCTCTTGAGAGTGATATATCATCGGAATAGATGAAGAAAATACCGCTTTTAAAATCTAGATCAGGAGGGAAAGAAATTTTTGCGAACCTTCTCGTTGTTCACCGTATCACCCAAGCTGTTCTCAATGTACTCTCGCTCCTCTGGAGTGATCCTGGGATGTGTATCTGGACGATCTGCCGTCAAGAAGTACCAGATAAGGATGGCCAAAATGATGATCAAGGCTGGCACATAGAATCCACCCCATTCCCATCCAATCGCCTCTACGAGGAATCCAATCATTTGCCACGTGAAGATTGTCCCAAGAGTGCCTCCCTGGAGACTCGCCACGTACTTCCCCTTCTCATCTGGTGGTGCCCAGCGTGAGATGAGATTATGGAAGCAGGGATACAGTGGTCCAGAGAGGAAACCTGTGATAAATCTGGCAGCGTACATTGTACCAAATCCTCCCCTCGCTGCCAATGGACTGAGAGCTGTGATCACAGTACAGCCAAGGAAGGAAATTGCAGTAACTATCTTGGGACCAAACCGCTCAGTCAGGTAAGCTCCAGGGATTGAGGTGAAAAGGTAGCCCCAGAAGTAGGCACCCAGGAGCAGTCCTTGTTGACTGGCATCCCACGGATACCGCTCCCCGTAATCTGGGAGTGTATCATTCTCGTTCTGTGGCTCCACCATGGCCAGGATGTTGATGGACATATTTACACGCACCATGTAAGTGATAAAGCAACCAAGGAAGAGCATAAAACCGATATTCAGGCGAGCCGGGACTCTTCCTAGAAGATTAGTTGAATTTATTATATTTGCTCTTATTTTAAGAGAGGTCATGTGATAAAATTTATCTCGACTCCGAGAAGAAATTCTATTATATATTTTGTATAAAAAATACATTTGTTTTTTAATTTTATAAAATTGATTTTTATGAAAACCCGTAAAATTTATTATCATGGGAAAATGCGGAAAATGTTTGCACTACGTTATCTCTTTGCATTCAACAACATGCCCATGAAATTGCCACTATTTCTCTGATAAACTATTCACACGATAAAACAAACAGCCAGAAATATTCACTGATCAATCTCTTTAACAGCACCACATTTTCACTTTCAGAACGTTTGGCAATAATTTATCATTTATTCGACAAAAAACTGTGTCACGCGCTTTTTCTTTTTATAATTTCATGGTATTTTATTAAATGTATGAAAATAAACAAAAAACACTAAAATACTCACTGAAAACCCGCGCAAGAAAAGCATTAATTTCCACCATTGTTTGGGCGGCTTATCAAAGTTTCCAAAATTAGGTGTCAAATGGATAAGTAAATGTATCTAATAGTCCACAAGTAAATGAATATCACATCTCCTGACTCTCCTGAAATATTTCCGCTGAATGATCTCTTACAGCAGTCGCGAATCTAGTGAGAGGTTTTCGCTTGAAAACAAGTAAAAAATATTATAGAAAATACAGAGAGAGACACAATTAGCACGAATTACCGCGATGAACTGAATGAAACGGCAGTCAGATAGTATAATAAATTTTGAGCTTAATAATGAGCCCCATTATTGCGCTGATTACGTGATAATGATAACGATCCACGGCTTTTTTTTCCATCTGCACTCGCGTTCACGACCGAACGATAAAAGACACTGGCGAAAAAGAGCGACAAGCAGAATATTTTTATATCTTCCACAATAAATACTTTCCAGGTTGAAGTGGAACTCTTTGCTAATAATTTTCCATCAATTCTGAATCAATAGGATTTGATTGGTCGCGCAGATTAATCTCTTTTCATCTTTTCATTCATTCTGGCGGGTAAGACAAGAACCATAGGTAGAGAAATTAGTATGATAAAAAGTGATGGCAATACAAGCTCTTCAAAGTCAACTGATTGTGTTTAAAATTTGTGATATGCGATGACAAAAAAGGTGTTCAACTTACAAAAAAGATAATGGAATTCCCATGAAAAATTTTTCGCCCAACCGAAATACTCTCCGGGAGGTGTTAATATTTGTTCATGTGTGGTGCAAATCGCATTATCGTGATTCACTTAAAGAGATCGACAAATAAATAACTCGACGTTTTATACATGACTTGAGATAAACGAGGAGTTCATCATGAGAGGGGGAGTTTTCTCTCGTCTTTTTCTGCGGCTTTTCTTGACATTATTCCACGGTTGAATTTCCCCAGAACCAAATATGAAGAAAATGATAGCAGTAAGAAAATAAATACATGCTCCAATGAAGAAAAGTTTCCTCCAACTGGACAGAGAGTTCTACAAAGAAGATAAAATATTTTGAATAAGAACAGAAAGGTGAAAATAAAGATTATTTATTACCTCTTTCTCAAAAAAGAATGATCCCACGAGAGGAGAAATGAATCCAGCCGTTGTGGCTATAGCATTCATTATCCCAAACAGAGTTCCAGCATAATTTGGCGCCAAATCCTGACAATTGTGCATATTCGTGATGGTTGAAGCTCCATTGGCGGTCATTAGGAAAGTCATCAAGATGATAGAAGTTAAAGAGTTTATGAAAAAGCCCAGCATGATAAAAAGACATCCCGGAACTATGTGAGCTGGAAGGAAACATTTTTTTACAAGACAAATTATATAATATCATAATTCTCAGTCAAGCGGAAATACGCTTTTTCCTTGTTGCAATTAAACTGTGAAACAGTTTATAAGTAAAGATTACTTTATTTTATAAGCATCACTAAGAAATTTTGTTTATTACAATGTAAATTTGGGTAAATCCTAAGGTCCTAAGCAAAAAGAAGCATGATAAAATAAATGGAAATTTTTTTTATTATTAATAAGATCTCTGACTTAAATTAATTTGAAAGTGGCGAAAGTGATAATAATCTTAACAAAAAAAAGTTAAATTCTCCCCTTGAAGAATTAAAATAAGAATTGTTCAACAAAGCTCAACACTCAAGTTCATACTCACAGATTACGGTAAAGTATTTTCTGATATGAGTGGTGGTCATCAATTTGCGACGTATCAGGAAATCGCCAATGAATCCGAAGATGATGCACGAACAGAGGCGCACAACTGTCGGTATGACCATTAAAAAGCCAGTAGTATATAGATCAACTCCCACCATCTCATTCAAGAACTTTGGCCCAGATGTCATAAAGAAGAGTAATGTCCAGTGACTGCCGTAATGAAGGAAGACGAGCGCAATGAAGGGAATCGATGTAGCTATTTCTCTAATGGGGGGAAATCCAATATCCTGATTATTTGCTCTCTCCAGCGCTGTTTCGAGGAATTCCTTTTCCTCTGGCGATATTCGAGGATGAATATCGGGATTGTCATAGATAATCATTTGCCAAAGCACGACTACTGCTGTCATGAATATCGCTGGAACGTAAAAAGCTCCCCATGTGTAGTCCAATGTTCTTACGAGAAATCTCACAAATTGCCAAGTGATGATCAAAACGACTCCTGCTCCTTCAATGAAAACAATGTACCTTCCCTTCTCTTCGCGAGGCACCCAATTCGCGATGATGTCATGAACACAGGGGAGAATAGGCGCTCCCACGAGTCCGATTAGGAAACGAGAAGCGTAAATGACTCCGTAGCCAATTTTAGCCGCATGGGGAGTGAAACTGGTGAGGACAATGCTGACACATATTCCAATGAATGTTACACGCTTGGGTCCATAGCGATGACTGAGGAAACCTCCTGCGAATGATGTGAAGGTGTAGCCCCAAAAATAGGCGCCAATAAGGAGACCCTCTTGCCTACAACTCCAGTCATATCCCTCATTCTCGTCCTCATCCTCCCTGTAATCGTCGTCTCTAAAGACGGAGAATTCGATCATATTTTGGATACAATTATAAGTGGAGGTAGAGAAGGAAGATCGCGAAGACATAGATATGTTGCTTCTTTTCTTCACCATTTTCAGAATAGCAACTGATAAATTGACTCGCGATATGTAAATGCAAAAGCAGGCAAGGGAGATTATTATTCCGATCAAGAGACGCAAATTTATTCCTGAAACAAATAGAAATTTGGCAGTATTTTCCCGAAATATAATTCTCTAGCGTTTTACTTCTTTTCGGTGGAGGATTTTCCATGTTTACAGATTTTTTTGTCAACACATGAATTTATTTAATAAAAATACTTCATGACTACTACTAACTATCGGTTACAAAAGGATCACCTTTTTTCACGTTTGAAATTTGAAAGAGCGAAACTCGGCGACTCCTCTATCACGTGAATTCACTAGTCGTCTTTTTTACACACCGCAGTCTCGTCATGCTTTCTCTTTTTAGCACTCTTATCGGTCGTAATTCAAACATATTTTGTCAGGTTTGTCAGACTTTATCTCCGTGAAAAGCAAAATCCTATTTTCCTCAAGCAAATCGTCTTATTCTTTATCCCGAACGGTGTAAAATTCATCCCAGTGACATGTCGGAAGTGGACGGAAACACAATCCTTGCGGAATCTCTACGTAAACAGGTAATCTTGATGAGTTTCACTTTCTGGCCTGTTTGGCTAATCTCTAGAGCGCAAAGGTCAAGAGTCTCACGAAGGTGATCTCTTCCAGGGCATTGAGTATGTCTTCGGGATTATTGGTATCCCCGTGATAGAGCTATCGATGGCCATGCAGGCGGCTGGATTGAAATTCATCGGGATGAGGAACGAACAATCGGCCTGCTATGCTGCCCAAGCGATTGGATATCTTACCGGGAAGCCGGGAGTGTGTCTGGTTGTGTCCGGACCTGGTCTCTTACATTGTACTGGCGGTATGGCGAATGCCCAGGTCAACTGCTGGCCTCTGCTGGTCATTGCCGGCTCTACTTCGGTAGATCACGAGGGGATTGGGGGATTCCAGGAGTGTCCTCAAGTGGAACTCAGTCGTCCGTACTGTAAATACGCCGCCAGGCCTCACAGTGCCAGTCTTATTGCTCTGCACGTTGAGAAGGCTGTACGATTGGCTACCTATGGACGTCCGGGAGTTTCCTATCTAGACTTCCCCGGCAATATCCTCCAGGCAAAGGTTTCTTCATCAGTTGTAGACTACTATGTCCACCCAGCACCACCTTTAAGCCATCCTGAGCCCAGTAGCATTCAGGAGGCAGCCAATTTACTTGCTCTGGCAAAACGCCCTCTCGTGATCATTGGGAAGGGAGCCGCTTACGCCAGAGCCGAGGCAAGTTTGAGGAAGCTCATCCAGAACACCAATCTGCCCTTCCTGGCTACGCCAATGGGCAAGGGAGTGGTTCCCGATACGGCTGCTCAGTGTGTGGCTTCCGCTCGAACGCTGGCGCTTCAGAAAGCCGATGTGATCCTTCTCCTGGGCGCTCGTCTCAATTGGATCCTCCACTTTGGTCGCCCTCCGAGATTCGCTGCGGATGTTAAGGTCATTCAAGTGGATCTGTGTCCTGAGGAGTTACACAACAGCGTTCTGAGTCGCGTGGCTGTCCAGTCGGATATGCTGCCCTTCGTGGATGCGCTCTTCATGAAGCTCGTACAGAAGAGATTCACTTTTACATCGCAGCGGGAGTGGTGGAAGGAGTTGAAGCAGCAGTGCGCAAAGAATCAGAAGACTGTCTCTGAGATGGCTTTGGACACTAGCACGCCACTGAATTACTACGCCGTGTTCCATCATCTGCAGCAGATCATTCCCAAGGATGCCATCATCGTGAGTGAAGGTGCTAATACTATGGACATTGGAAGATCTATGTTGCACAACTCCTTGGCCAGGCACCGTCTAGACGCGGGTACCTTTGGTACAATGGGAGTCGGTCCAGGATTCGCCATAGCAGCGGCGCTCTTCTGTCGGGATCATTTCCCAGGGAAGAGGGTGATTTGTGTGGAGGGAGACTCCGCCTTCGGCTTCTCAGGCATGGAAATCGAAACGATGGTCCGCTATAAGCTGCCCATTGTGATTGTAGTAGTCAATAATGGAGGGATTTACAGCGGATTTGACCAGGAGAGCTATGACACGATTCGCAGTGATGGAGATTTAACTCAAGTGTAAGGAAATGCGTGGATTTTGATCTCTGGGAAAGGCTAATCCAATTTCTTACTTTTATTTTCCAGGACGCCTCCATCTGCCTTAACGGTGGAGACTCGCTATGAGAATATGATGAGCATGTTTAATCAGAAGGGATATTTTGTCCGGGAAATAGCAGAACTGCAGAAAGCTGTTAAGGAATCCCTCTCGCTGACGGATAAACCAACGATAATCAACGTGATTATTAGCCCCAGCGCCGTAAGGAAGCAACAGGCTTTTGGGTGGCTCACGGAATCGAAGCTGTAAAAATTATCTTTCCGGAAAAGTCTTCAAATTGGTGATATGGTACGATTTTTTTTATACGGAATGTAAAGGTTTTTGGGACACATGAGGATGGCATCCTTCAAGAAAATAAATTGTTTTACTTATTAATTTATTGACTATTCCTGCGCCCACCCTCACTTGGGTTGTGGATAATTCCTGAGATATTTGTTGAGCTGCTTGTAGTTGAGTTCCCTCCCAACAACCACATTTCCCGTCTTGTCATCAGCTTTTTTTTGCGTCTTTGTATCCAGGAACGTCTTGTAGCACTTCTTGAGGCTGGTTATCTCCTTGGCGCAGGCACTTTCATTGAATTCAGCCCCTTTGAGGCAGGCGAACAGCACAGACATCTCATGAAGGCAGGCGACTTCCTCTTGTGCGCCTCCTTTGCCACTCACTCGATTCTTGAGACGCAGAGGCAGTGCCTCCTTGAACGGTACCTTCTTCTCATTCTGTGGCGGAGTCTTCTGGAGCAGGAGAACTGTGGGAATCCGCATTTTTCTGTGTCTGGGATTACCGCTAACCTCACTTTTAGCCTTTGTCGCTGAGTTTTTTTAACCACCCTGTGTACTGTCAAAACTAAGCGCAAGAAACATGTTTTCCCTCGAATTGTATCAAAATATTGTGAATAATTAATATTTTAATTAAAATACAACAATGATTCCATCACATACCTGTTGTTTGGACATCATTGTGCTCTCCTGTGCCATTTCCATTGAACATTTCTGTACAATTTGTGCAATGAAGGGCGAAATTAGTATTTGGCCAAGAATGGCCGTCATTAACGCAAGGGGATTTATTTACCTAAAAGTTTTCATGAATTTCATGGCTTTCCCTCGATTGTCTATTAATAAAATCAAAATGCCTTTGAAGTGTGATCTTTTGTTCATCTTTTTGTTAAAAGTCTTACAATATTGGAGAGTTAAAATAGTAGAAACAAGACGAAGCAAAATGAGTGAGTTCCCGTGGTAAGCCGAGGAATTCTTAAAAGGATTCATAAATAAAAATACCTCAGAAACAATTTCCGGAAAGAAGGTAAATAAGGATGAAAATTGTTTTTCGTATTAAATATGAAATTTTTACAATTTCTTTTTTTTTCATAAAATTTTCCATGACATGGATTTTCATCCCCACAAAAACAGGAACAGCAGTTGAAAACAGGCGGTAATTTAAATTTTCAGTCAATTTATTTTGCAAACTCACAAAGAAAACCAACAATTTTACACAAAATTTCAAACAATTTTTTACTCCGACGAGGCTCATGATTCATTTAGTTCATTTATTTGCCTATAACAGTGTGGTAATTCTGTTGAAGCCATCAGGAGTATCAAGAGGATAAATTCAAGGAAAAGTGAAAATTACATTCTGAAATTCTTCACCTCACATTTTCGGGTTAAATTCCTTTTCCAATATTGGATGATTTCACTGATTTTTGCCCTTTTTCAACCGTATTGCAGAATTCATGGGAATGTCCTGGAGAGAACACCCACTAGGGAGCAACGACAGAATCCTGTTCCAGACCAATAAGAATGTGAGTACTTTCTTTCCTTGCTCTTGTTCGATATATTTGACATCGTTTTTTTCTCCACTCTTCTTTTGCCTCTCTAAAGACTATTTATAATTCAAATCAATTGAAAACCCTCCGTTGAGGGTTTTTTTGGGTGTGTGAGAGGACAAAAAAAAGTCCCAGCGTTTTTCCTAGTTTGGCAAAATATCGATCAGCTTCATACAATTTATTATTTATGGTCTTACAAAAAAAGAGGGGCTCCTCTTAGAGGAGACGAAAGAGGAAAGAAGAGACATATTGAGAGTAAATTTTCTGCTATTTTTCCACTCTTTATCATTTTATATCGCTCTCACGTGATGGGACAACATTAGATTGAATATTTTCCTATTATTGGCACCACATAAATATCCAATTTGGACCAATACTGTTCTCTTAACTCTCGCCACGCACAATGAAAGAGAATAACAGAAAAATAATGCAAATGACTATTTAAATCATGAGACACTCAAGCTAGAGATTTATGCAAATTTCCATCTCAACCACATGAAGATACAAATTGCAAATGATGTCGAATGAGAAATAATTTTCTAAATGAAAATGACAACATTACATGGCATTTTGTATTAATGGGATATTCAAAGTGAGTTCATTATTGTTAATTGTGAAGGTGTATTTTTCCTTCAATTGCGCCTTTTTGTCTTCTCTTGACTTGTTAAATTGAAATGTATTTTCCTGACCGGAGAAAAAGACAAGGTGGATTCGGTGTAAATGAAAATTTATGCGCTCACACTCGAGTGTGACAAAATGTTGGCGTTGAGTTCAAGATAACCCACGGCTGTCGATGAAAAATGCAATAAATTCAAAAGATAATTTATCAATATAGATACAGATGGGCAATAAATGGAGTTAGCGGAGTGTGAAGAAACCACAGACGAGCCCAGAGTTGTGGAAATTGCCATTTAAACCATTTGCGATTGCGCATAAACTTTAATTCTCGAGTGAGGTCAATTTTTCTGCTTCTCAATTTGACTCTTTTTTTTTTACTAACTCAAAGTCTCAATTGATTGAGAAGTCGATCGAGAAATTGGCTCTTCTTGAGGTTGAACTGTGAGGCAGGAAATCAATTGTTTAGAGTGATTTAATCGCTCGTGTTTACAAGACAATCCCCTCTTGCCTATCTAATCCACTCTCACAGTATAGATGAGAAAGAATAACACGTTAGTCATACAGCTTTTAAGGGGCAAACGCTCACGGAATTTTTATGCACTCACACTTCCCGAAGGTGTTCAATAAATTTTTCGTGAAATTTTTCCAAAATTGCCTATATTATGTGAAAAGACTTTTCATCATATATTATACTAAGAATTTTCCACGCTAAGCCCTACTAAAGAGTGGCAAATTCAAATATGCTGTAAGTGTCAGAATAACAAGAATTTAATGTGACTATCGCGTATCAAGCATTCCTTTCCCGCATATTGCCACGAGGAGGGCGGAAGAGCGCCGTGTTTTGAATAACAGAGAAGCTCGCGTGAAGAATGGGCGGGAAAGTGTGGGTGAATGGGTAAAATGTGGAAAAATGTGCTTTCAATTGTGAGAAAACTACTCATAAAATCCATAAAATCCTTGCCTCAATGAGATAATGTGCCATCAAGTGGGTAGATTTATATATTGATGGAAATTTATTTAGCGAGAGACAGAAATGTGCGTTGAAGGAAGGAAAGTTGTGAAACTCAGGTTATCACGCGTCTTCTCCAGACTTAGTGGAAATCAGAGTTGAGGAATATTTAGATGAAATTTAAATCTTATTTGACGGAGTTAATTTGCCATGAATTTGAATTTTTACCAAAAGAACTTCTTACTAGGTATAAGAATGTAAGATAATTAAATGTGAACACTGAGGAAATTCATAAAAATGTAGAAATACTTTTGAGATTTATTTTTGTTTAACGCGCGAAATTTACAAATTTTGCTATAATATCTGCAAATTATGCTGTATTTCGTGGAATTTAAGTTATCAAAACAACTATAGCGAACGAAAAAAATATCTATTTTAAATCTACAGATAAAGAGGCACAAGTTCGATAAGATTAATGGTGTCTTTGAATTGTTGTTTTCATAGTCTTTCTTGTGCTTCAATTGTGGCTTTAAATATATTTAGGTATACTTATTTTACCGAAAAAATAAAGATCGTAGGTAAAGAACACATAATGCATAATACTTTCTTATGTCTTTAAAGTCATTTTATGCAAACTCGGAATCAGTGGATAAATTTCCTGAATTAAATTGAAAAAAATATCAAATTTCTTGTGGTTTTCGTATAGTTATGACGTCGAAACGCGAATTTTAATAATAATTTTCGATAAAATCTTTGAAAAATAGACAAGTACCTATACCACAAACCAATCTTCTTCTGAGAAATTTGCCATAAATGTTTTCTTCATGGAATATTTACTTAATCATGATTCAATGATTGGCATGATTGCGTGCTTTCACGATAATCCTCCATCCTATCTTTATCACTTTCCCTTGAGTCCTCTGCTCATCCAACTCTGCACGCATTGCGCTGGCAGAGAGTCTCTCCTCCCAGACTATATATCTATGCTTTGTGTGTATCTAGAAAAGTATATCTCGAAACAGCACCTCCAATCGCGGGGCACCATAATAGCTTTTCTGACTGAGAGTACAGACAGCACACTATAGCCGAGTGGCTGGTACTATACAAAAGTAACTCGCGTTCTCTCCTCTCCATGCTTCTGTGTTGCGGAAAATGTTCACATGAGGTGCTCTACTGAAATCAGTTGATAGACGATATTTCAACTGGACGGAAGTTGTGCGGAGAATTCTCTCTCTCGTCTTCTCGGGTGACGAATTTTTTTCCACTTCGTGTCCAGCCAGTGTCTCACAGTGGCTGCGTGACGTGCTTCACACAAATGTTAATTAAATTAAATAATTTAGAGAGATAATTTTCGAGTGAAGAGAATTGCTTCCTATACGAGATTCCTTGGGAGCTTTTTTTTTACGTTATACTTCTTCACTTTTTTCTTCCAACCTGCTATATTTTTTTTCTTCATCCATTGTAACACCTAAAAGTGTGATGAATAATACTTTGTGGTAAATACACCTTTGTGTTGTTTTCACCCCTCGAGAGCGAATGGCGGAAAAAGGGCCGTGGAAAGGGTGGAGAGAGTGAGTGAGAAAGTGTTGGAAAAGCATCAGTGGAAAAGTTGTTGAAGCCGCCAAAAGAGGGTGGATGAGAGAGAAGATGAAAAATCAAAAGCTGGATGATTTTTCAATATAAAACCCGAGTTTTTCGCCACCAAAAGCCCAGTCAAAAGTACGACGTGAGACAAGGTGGAAACTCCGTGGAATGTGGTTTGTTTTTTTATTCGCGATTTTACCCTCTATATCTCACCCTTTATGCTCTCGTGGTATCGTGAAAATTTGTGAAACACCAAAGATTGATGTGTGATAACATTGAACAGTGACTAAAAAAATATTCATAAATTTTTCCATTGAATAGAAAAAAGCCCATATATAAAATAGAGTGAGAGGGAGTGGATATGAAACCACGAATCGAATATTGTGTTGAGGGGTGAATTCTTAATTAAAATAGCAAGAACAAAATCAACTTTTTTCCGCTATTTTCCACCAAATTTTCCGCACAGTGTATTATCGGGTGACAAGGGAGGAGAACATTGTGGGATGATTGTGAATGGAAATTTGTGAAAAATAATATCACAGACGAGCCGTGGTATCTTGTGTCGCGAAAGTGTATGGAGAGAGACAGTATTAGAGGAGATCACCAATGTAATCTATTGAGGCACTACATTGAAAGGAAGGCAAAGAGGTGTAGGAGAAAAAATAAATTGTGGTAATTTTTTTATCTTATGCGAAAATCAAATAAACACATTCACACTTGTGTATATGAATTTATACTGTAAATAAACTTATAATATATGACTCAAACAATATATACTTATTCGTAATACCCTCATAGATATCGTATTAAAGAACACAGAGTCGCAATGGAAGATTAAAACGATATGAGCAATATAATCGCTTTCAACTCGAGAGAAAATGATTGCACGAGGAAAAAAGAAAAGATATAATGACAAACATCGCGCGATTTGGCGTGTGATAATTTGAGCGGTTATTTGATTAAAACCGACTCTATATTTAATTTTCATTAAGTGTAATGGGAAAATTAATCAAATTGTACTGCTATGGTTAATGAAAGGAAATTGGCTTTAGATAAATACTATGTGTTGTGACAAAATTGATTCTCGTATTATCCAACTTTATATAGCTGAAAGGCTGAAACAATGCTTTTCGAATAATTTCTTATGCTTATAAGGTTGCAATTTTCTCTAATAAGACAGGATATGGCAACTAATAAACTCACTAATGAATTTTAATTATAAAAAAGTTATTTCCATGGTCTTGTAATTTTCTATACTGCTTACAACATCTGTGAAATTTTATATCACCATATTAAAATAAATACTTGGACGATGTATAAGTCAACATATATAATTAAATTTTTACCCTTATATTTAAAACGGAAATGTAAATGAAATTTTTCATCAATAACAATTGGCAAATACTGCAATTTCACCTAAAAACACTTTCATGTTATTCCCAAATGGAAACTGTGTGTTTCTGCGAAAAGCCAACATTTTATTCACAAGTTGTATAAATAAAATAAATAAAATAGTACAAATTGACTCTGAAGCGAAGATGCAATTTGAACGAGATAACATATAAATGCAGCAATGGAAAGAAAATACGAAGGTAAAACTGTTATCGAATGACAATGAAAATTTCTTTAATATTTGATGAAATGTGTATTGAAGAGAGTAAAGCGTCAAGTTTAATGTAGAAAAACGTATATGTCACTATAGTAGGATGAATTGTTGACACAGTTTTATGGAGGTTTTTCTTTTCTATCGTTCTGCCAAGTGTTAATTCAATTGGAGATTTTGCTCACTCTTCATCTCTTTCTATCTAACTTGGCGATCTTAAGTAATATTCCATGTAAAATTATGATTATATCACCTCCTAATACGTATCTGCCAATAATTTTATATGTGTCTTGAGCACCAAATATCATTTTAATAGCTGAAACTTTGCTGTTTCAACTCACATTTACGTACAACCTCATATCATTTGGCACCTTTAGTAGATATACGCCTAGACTTTCTTATTATTCTCATCACTGCTAAAGCGGCAAAAAGAAATTATACACATCCTTTGGCGACTCTTAATGTTCCAATTTATTTTTGAGCGTGTTCTGAAACTGGTAGAGCTTTCATAATTGATATTTAAATGCTATGGGTGGAAATTGCTTTAAACAGACGATGAGAGGGACAATATTGCGGTATAGAGCGAGAGAAGAATCTCCTTGAGAGATATTGCAGTGATTTAATCCAGCTTCTATTCAATGGCTTCTCATAAATATTTACATTCTGTATGAATTGTGATATTTATGATCTTCAAAATTCTCGAGTCTCTTTTTTTCCTCTTCCATCTCCCTCTATTTTTTTCTCTCTCTCTCTCTATTTGAGGAATTTTATAACATTTAATCATATCTCAAATATTATTAGAGAAATAATATTTAATTCTAAATTAATCTTATATGCATAATGGCGTAAATTTCACATCAGAGATCATACTTCAGATATGCTGAAGCTTTTCAGGCATTCCCCAGAAATCTATTTGTTTATCATTAACTATTATATAAATCTCTAGCGAAATTTTGAAATATACATACATCTTACATTAGCATGTAATTGCAAATTGAAGACATTTCTGTAATATCACAAACATGTCATAAGAGTTTCCCGTAAGCAGACGAAGAGAATATCAAAGTGCTTCAAAGAAAGCTTTATTAATTAAATACTAGAATATATGTAGAATATATATGTCGTGAAATTCCATGTAATGAAAATTTAAGACACATTCCCGTGAAAATCACTTTTTAAGTTCATGAAAAGAAACCACGAAAGTGAGTTAGAAACATCAAAATTGCAAAACTTCATCGATCGTACGTCATACAGTCAAAGATTGCGAGGAATGAATTTAATGGTAAAAAAGAAAAATGTGGAAAAATGAGTGATTCCTGCCATAAAAGAAAATGAAAGTTAATCATCGTTTTTTTTTCTACCCACCTCTCTCACACCACAGACACGTATCATTAGAAGGAAAAAAAAACTGAAAAGAGGGGCAGCACACTTTTGTATTATATATTCTAGTGAAGAAAAATACTTAATATGGGATATTCGTAATGAGAGGTGGAACATGAATAATTTCCTAACTTTTATCAGAGATTTCAACTTGGCAAACAGTCAATGGTGGAGGAGAGAGAGAGGAATCACCATAGTAACTCTACATAATATGCCTCTAACTTGTAATACGGTGTATATATACATAATTTAAAGTATAAATTCATATATACATAAGTATAAGTACAAAACATATCACGCTACTACAAACGTGTTCGAACTTCAATCAAGCGATTCTTCACTGCACCCCAGTATTAATTAGATCGGGAGCCAACATTTAAATTTAATTTATTCCTTGGTATTGTGTTATACGAAACAATGTTTATTAAATCACGCTGTGAGTGTCAAAGTTTGCTGATAAGAGAGGGCAAAGAGCGATGGAAAGTACACGTTAATTTTACCTTTCTTTGGTTGAGCTTCTGAAAGCCACGAACTTCCTTTCATGAGCAATATTCTGCGTGAGCTTTTCATTCAATATGATTTGGGGCCTCTTTGCCGCATATACACGCACTATAGCCAGAGTGGATGGGAGGGTATTAGAGTGGGATGGTAGAAATTTAGAATAAAAACACTTTTTTCGTTTCTCCCAATGTGTTCTCGATGGTGATTTGCAACATTACATTGAATAAAGATAAGTTTATCAGGAAATATAGGAGAAATATATATCAAAGTATGACAAGATAGATAGGATTTTATGGGTAAAATCCCCCCATGTATGTGATTTATATTTTTCGGCTATGTACTCACCACTCGGATTTATGTACATCAACAGGATAGAAGAAAAGAAATGATGAATTTGAGGGTCTCTTTCTATAATTCACGATTTCATGGAATTACATAATGTGTGTGAGTGAAGATCAGAGCTGCTGTAACAGATTTTGCTGATAAAGATTGCATTAGTTGCTCTTGTTCTGTGGTGTGTGACAGATTAGATAAAAGTTGCGGTACATTGGGTGTTTAATCTAATAGTTTAGACAAGGATTTAGATAATTTGCAAACACCATTAGCTATGAGTAATGCTGAAGCTCAAAATATAATATTAAAGACCTTGTATGAATATCAACACCAAGGATGGATGGAATTGGCGTAACACTTTATTATTATTTAGAAAAAAGTCAGTTTATCATTTGCTTTTTTTTTCAAATTATAAGTCAAGAAAGAGCACATAACAAGCCTGTTTGCTCAGCTTATGAACTCTGTGATTCTTCTGTGGCGGACTCGGAATATGATCAAATTCAATTGTCATTGGACGCTAGAAATTGCATTTTAGGCAAATTATTGATCGTATTTTTTGATAAATACGTAATTCGTGACATTAAAAATCAGTCAAGTGGAACCGGAAATATGATCCAAGACATTTTTAGTTAACATTTTTAGTTTTACATCTTTAATAATAAATTAAAAGTGAGAGTTTGGCTATGCCTCACGGGTTCACTGATTTTGAAATTGTATGGGCGAAGTTCTAACTAAATGTCTCCAAAAGAATTTATGTATACTCGGGTACATGAATATACTCTAAAAGAGATCCTTCGTGGGTTATCAACAATACAATCAACTCTGATGTCTGTGCGAGATATGCTGTATGCATAGGGATTCATTCACAGGGAAAATTCGCAAAGATTTAATACTCGGAGGATAAAACACCTTTCGCCTTGTGTTACGATTTTTTTCTTCCCTTTAACTGTGTGCCCGCCCTGTGTGCCCATCAGCCATTGGACCTTTCACAGATCTGTGGCTCAGAGAGCCTCAAAGAAGCATCCCTTTTCAGGGTTTGGTGTTCACTCACTTTCAGTAACATGGCAAATTAAGTTATTCACCTCTAGTGTGTACCAGAAGAGATGAAGATATATAATCAAATGGTGTGCTGATAAGGGGATGGGGTAACATATAGAAATTATCTTATGTGACATGTAACAAATTGCCATACTTATTTAAGATACATCATCATGAATGTGTTACAAATTTGCATACATTTCTCAAAAGACACACGGTTTCCTCTCTTAATTAATGTATATTGAAAATATTTTTCACTCTCAACTTGGGTGCTATGAAACAATGTTAGGAGCGAAGGTTCTCATTTCATGACATGAATATACATTTTATTCTCTCTGTGGAGTATAAAGTCTCACTGGGAAATATCTTTTTAATAAATAATTCTACTTTTTTCTCTTCTTATTTGTGAAAATATATACATTTGTAATGCTTTTGTACTGCGCCAGAACTTTGAGAATTTTCACTCAACTTGATCTCCATGTTGGAGTTCTTGAGGGATTTTTATTGCCTTAAGCTTTTGGGGAATTTTTTCATTTCAACTTCCAAGGATTTTTGGCGCTCAATTTCATATAAGAGCACACTGCTTGTGGAAGCTTTACGTGGGATTTTTTGGTCAGAAGCATTTTAAGAGCGATTATACATTGTATTGCGGAAAATCCTTTTGCAGAGGGAGAGAGATGAGGGGTCAGAAAGAATTAGATTTTTTCATCATGAATGGTTCACCTTCAAGTCAATCTTACAATTCGATTGAATTTTATACGCTAAGAATTCTTTCGCTATATTATTTACGTAATTGATAGAGGAAAATATATTTGACGTTTAAAACATTTTTTAGAGACAAAAATATAATATTTAAGCTGGGGGTGTGAAAAGATGCTTTCTTTTCCACCATTCATCAGATAATTTCTCTTATACTGAATACTTTTGCCACAGTAAATTTATTATCTTCTCATAAGCTTTTAACGAAAATTTAATGGAATTTTTGATCTTCAATTTTGAGGATTTCTCCACATAATCCTTGAGATATTTCTCACCTTAGTTTTAATTGAAATGTTCATCATCTTGTTTCAAAACTGGGATGATTCTAAGCTAAAATTTTTAGCGGATTTTCCTTCCTAATCTAGAGAGGATTTTTAACTTCAATTTAGCATAAATCCTTAAATCAGTTGAGACCTTTTTCGCCACATGCCGTTGAATAAACTTCAGAGGATTTGTTGGGTAACCATCGTAATCATCAGGGAGCAAACCAGGGTAGTGTAACTAATTATTCACCTTAATTGGTGAATCAATTCTTCTCATCATGGGCAACAATTCGACTTGATAAAAAGAAAGACAATGACAGGGTGTTAGGATGTTGGAGACACTGATCCATTAAAAATTTGGGTAGTTTGAGATGGTAGAAAATTTATTCATTCCAACACTCGATGTGTTCTCGAGAGTCGAATCAGAGAAAATTTTACGTAATTTGAATTTTCTGCACGTGATTTGCAGAGAATGCGAAAGCTTAACGAAAGTATTTTGGTTGGTAGGGAAAAAGAAAGATTCGATTGTGTGGGAATTAATTTAACATTTTAATTCCTCGCCGGAAAGTGAACGTGAATTTCCCGATTGTGGCTGGGCGGGTGTGATTGGCACAAAATCGAAATGTTATAAGGGGTGGCCAAAAATAGCATGAAAGGAAATTGCTGAAGAATGAGAAAATTGTTTCGTACGAAATGTCTCAGGAGGGTCATGGACTCTATTCGGGATTTTGATTTTGCAGTTTTCCAGTGTCAAAGGTCACATGTGGAAAATTAATTATTGAGAAGATGTGTGAAAAGTCATAGCAGGAAAATTCGCCCGGGGGAGTCCCTTTATACTGTCTATATTAGGAAATTGCCCCCTGCTTGCATCAGGTTGAGCACAAGAGCTTTTGAATAATTTATTACTTATCGTGCATATCAAAATAGATTTTCTCAGTGAATTCGCATGAGTGTATTTTGAAAGGGATGGAAAATATGGAAGGGTGGAATATTGTTTGATTATGTGATATTCCGAGTTCATATTTTACGTGTGTATTATCGCTTTTATATTACCATGTAATTCGTGTGAGAAAAACAAATTTATTGCTTGACTTTGGGTGAAAAATCATCCTCTTTGATCTTCCTCCTTATTGTGTTATTTGTGAAACGAGCAAGAAGAGATGAAATGAGTGACTTTCTAGTGTATTATCGCTGAAAAAGAATTTTTTTTTCTCATCGCGCCACCCACTCCACAATACTTTGTTTGTACTCCGTCTCCCTTGCTTAGATGTCTCATATGTGGCATGAGGAGGAAAAGGCAACATTTCTGTTTACATTACATTATTGTAAATAATGCGTGGAAATTGGGAAATTTTGTAGCCTTTCACACACACTTTGGGTTGGCTTTTTTTCCCTCAATCTCCACTGCTTTTCACTCACTTTATATCAGCATGAAGTAAAGAAGATATTGAAGGCAAAGTGATTGAAAAACGATATATGAATTGAAATTTTCCCTCCAGGAACTTGTCATGGACATGAGATGAAGAAAAAATGCCACAATAACCACAATCTTGAAGAAAAATTATTTCCTCGAGGAGGAAAATTGGACTGAAAAAAAGAAGTGGATATTTCACTTTGTGGGAATTATGTGGGAAAGACGAGAAGATAAATTATATGCGATAAAATTGACATGAAATAATTTAGGCCCCCAACACATAATATTCTTTGACATTTCGTAATGATGAAAGAGAGGACAAAAGTCGTCTTTGTGAATAATACACTTTTGCCTGACTGTACATAGTGTTTTGTGAATTACTCTGAATTTTGGATGATACAATGGCCCTAGATCACTGAGACAGATTCTCTCTCCATGTACCACTTTCCAATTATGTCTTTGTCCATGGGAAACAGGCGTACAATAATAAGGGACACCATCACAATGGTAGCAGGAATGTCTTCACTTTGGAAGAAAAATTTCTATAGAATATTTCCAACAATCACACCTCCTCACAAAAATAATCGCAATTTCATTTTATATCATTGCCAAGATTTCACGTTTATTGCACACTTTCCACGTGTGTTTTTATTGAGGACTTCTTTACTGGTCGTTTGCACGTATAAGAAGTCGCAGATATTACCGTTTTCTTATACTTATGTAAGGACAATATTTGCCTCAAATTGAATTGCAGGATTTAATGTGCGAGGGGATAATACATTGAGTAGATTGATGATGACTAGCAGCTTTTTATATTGTTACGGTTTTAAAAATGGACTAAATTATGTGTTAAATAGCAAAAGAATCACATTTACAACAAGTTTGACAAGATTATTATGAGTTCTTTTGTAAATCCTACACTTTTCCACACATTTTTCTCTCAATTGGAGATGATATTGCCTTTATTTTGTGGATGGAGGAGAATTTAAATTTCTTACTTTACCAGAAAACGATTTTTGAGAAAATTTTCCTCAAAACGTGATATTTTAACAATGTGTTCGTGTTCACGAAATTCCTATAATTTCCTCATTCCACCGAAAAAATGTGCCTAAATAAATGCGTGCGATCGTGTGAATATTGTGTAGTATGTATATACGAGAAAATTCTCATGAGGAAAATAAATGATGCTATTTAAAAGAGAGCTTTTATGAGTTCAAAGTCATAAAATTTATTTAATACACCATAAGTATTTATGGACTTATTTATTTTAGCCTCATTAGATGAGAGGTTTTATTTGCAATTAAATAAGCGCAACTCTATAGGTACGTTGATGGAGAAGAAAAGAAATCCACCTTCAAAAAAATCGTGGCCATTGAAAATTCCTTGACAATGGGAGCAAGATGAATTGCCACGGTGAAATTTTCTTAATTGCATGTGAAATTAATCTATTGAGCATAATTAAAAATAGCTCTTGTAATGAGAGTTCGTGGATGAAATCTCGGGTGCCTCAATGATCCTTCGTCGTGACATCTGAAATCATGGGATGTTAAAGCGAAATAGGATATATTGTGCTATGAAAGAGGGTGGGCGGTAGAGCAAGAACAAAAATCACGAGGGAACCTTCCTGCTTGCTAAACAAGCAGCAAGGTGGAAGTGGATATATCGAGACACTGTGTGTGTGATATATAATTTCACTTGTTCTCCCCTGTCGGAATATCCAATTTCCACCAATTGAATTTTGCGTTCGATGCCACATTTCAATTAGGCGTCCACTGGTTTAGAATGGAGTGAGACCGATGCATTGATGGGATGATCGATTGAAACCTAATTTTGTTATGTGGTCATAAATATGTATGTATATTATATTTGGTGCAAATAAAACCTATGACAGAGACTTGTGGAAATTACAAATTCGTGCATGGCAGTGTAATTTGTTTATTACTCCCCCAAAACTCTATTATTCAGTGACACTAGGGATGTTCAACATCCTGCGTGAGATAGCGCACGACATTGTTGCAATGTAGCAGATTGAATGATTAGATAGGGCGAAACCTTTCACGTGCGGAGAGTCACTTTATGTGACAAAAGGTGATTTTCCATTAAATACTAATCCATAAAATGAAAAGTCCACTATTCACAATAATTGCATTAATTGGCAATCGAATTGACAAAGTTTGAGAACTTGAAATAGTTTTCCACTAGTGAAATTTCCATAAATACCTTCAAATATAACTTTTAGCATTACTAAACTGCATCTGAAAGCTTAAAGGCTTATAGTTAGAGTTCTTTTCCAGGAAATTATATTTTACTATAATAACAACAGAAAATAACATTACTTTATAAAATTTCCATTTACATGTATAGAATTTTATGTAGCACTTTAGACAAATTAATATGTAATTAATGAAGTACAAAGTTTGCTCATTTTTGGCCAGCACCACTGACATGTGGTTCTGAATGTATTTTCCAAACTTTATGATTGCTCTTCCCTGAACGCAATTACATGGGATAAAATTTTAGAGAAAAAAAAGTCAAGAAAAGTTCAATTGGCGAGAAAGTGAGCAAACAAATAGGGAAAAAATGTCTTGTTTTCAATGTCTGAGATGAGGACAAAAGGAGGATGAAAAGAGAGCAAATTCAATTTTCATTTGAAACTTTCCCCAATTTTCCACGAGTTTGAGACTTGAGAATCAATTTGGAGCATTTTGTGGAAAGCATCTCGATTACATGGAGTTGTGCTATTCAAGGTTCAAGTGATCCACCAAAATGAAATAATACGCGCTTTGATCGTGCATGTATATCAAATGGAAAGAGGGAATAATAATTTGCAAAATTTTGATTGAACCAGTGATTGAACGTAGTGGAGGGGTGATAAGCTCTTTTAAAAGCTCACTTTTCAATTTTCCTCTTGTGCTTCAGGAAAAAGGAATCACGGTTAAATTTAATTCACCATAATTTTCGTACACGAGCGATTGAAGATATTCCTTCCCCCTTATCGCGAGAAATGATTGGAAAACTGGGAAGGAAAAACAATTTGAACGCTGCTATACCTACTTTGTGTGACAAATAAATAATTTACTTATTCCTTCGTGGCCAAATTTCTCTTTTCCGTGAAAGAAAAACAATTTTCATGGATTAAATACATATTTACATGAAATATTTACTACAAAAAGACAAATTGTGATTTTCCAACTCATTCGCCGCTATACTACACTCGGGGTTTTATGGGTTTTATACATCGTTTGTTAAAATTTTGAGAAACTTTCTCCTCATCTTGTTTAATAATTTTCTTCAGTGGATGGACCCGAAATCCCCGACAAAGGGTTTTTTTTTTGTAATTTTCCTCTTCCACATCTTATTCGCTTAAGTTCCTCTTTTTATTCCTCATCGTGTCTCCCTCACCCCATTGGAGTTTTCACGACTTTTCTCCTGTCTCCCCGTAAAAACCCTCGCACTCGAAACTTTCCGTCGGCGGGCAGACACAGGAGTTAGGAACTAGACGAGAGGTGGTTGTTGAACTTTTTCTATTACAAAATTTCCAAAATGGAATTAAACATTTTCCTAACTTGTCTTTTAGTGTGAAAATTTTCTAGTATTTAATTTTCCTTGTATTTGTTTATTTTTCAGGGAAAATTCTCAACGAGAAAATTCTGCACGTGTGTTTGCGAGGAAGAAGGGCAAAATCATTGCGGAGTGTTGAAGAGTTGAGCCGCATAAAATGTGACAAATTTTCAGGGAGCCTTAAATGTTGATGGAGCAAATGTTGACTCAATGAAACTTGTACACCGAAAGGAGAAGGAGTTTCTGTGTGCAGATTATATCGAGCTCACTTGGAGAGGTGTGAGAGGCGCATAGTGAAATAGTTGGTGGTGAAAAACGCAAGAGATCTTGTTGATTTTTTCTTCCGAGACGAAAGTGTCTTGGGGAGTTTTTATCAGTAAGCTGGTGTGAGGGCCAAGGATAAAATATGGAAATTGCAACTTCAACACCAATGCTGCGCTCATACTCGGTGGATGCACACAAGAGGGACTGGGGCAAGAGACTTTCGTTGCGTGGGAGCCGAAGGACGAGAGAGGTGAGGATTACTTTGTGAATATATTTTCATAAAACCTCATTATCCACCGTGTTGCATATTTTGCCATTTACACTGACCATCACATTTCTAAAGTCGACTACTGTGGGTTGGAAAATTTAATTAACTTTCTTCCTCACCAGCTTTTCTTTAATGATTCTATGCATATTTCACCACTGATGGACGTTGAATTCATTAAGTTTGTACTGTATGCATCTCGCAATAGTATCTAATGAAATTAGTGATTTTCAGGAAAATTGCAATTTACTCAGATGAAAAATTAAATATCGTCATAATACTTTTGAATGGAACTGTAATTGTGTGGACAAAAAAATCTGGGTACAACTTTCCAAGGGATTTTATTTATTTTATCTTCCACATCTTTTGTACAAAATTTCCCACGCCAATTTTCTCTAAGAGTATCTCTTTTCCTTTTAGTTGAAGATTATTCAACCAAATGGGTAAAGGGAAAGCATATCAAAAATCAACCCCTAAATTCACCTTGAGTTACCCTCAAGTGCATTAAATATTGATGAAAAGTTTGCAAGTTAATTTGTGTTCTATAGCACGCGATTCCACGCTTCTCATTTTGGTGATTTGCGGGGAAAGGTTGAAGAGATTTCATGGAAGTTTCTTGCCAAAGAAACTAATTAAATTATCAAATCGATTCCCTTATTTTAGACTCACCCTTGTATACAACTTTGAGAACCTTTAGGCTTTGTGAGATAAAAGTCCATCTCCAATTAACTGGGCAACATTGTTTTAATCTCTATTTAAACGGAAATTTTCCTCACCAGTGTCAAAGTATAGAGAGGAAAACTTTTCACTTTGATACAGTAAAAGAAATTGAATTATGGAGGAGTTTTATACCATCGAGATAAAATTCACTTTTCTCACGAGAAACTTGTAGAGAGTAACATTTTATTCCCCATTCCACTTGATCGTTAGTTTTCCAACTCTTCAGTAGAATTGCGTTTTCCGTATAGCAGCCAGTTTATGCGAGAGTGATTGATTTCCTGGATTGGCAGATGGAAATAACAGGCGAGTCTTCACTGTATATTTTAGAAGAGATTTGTCTATGTTTTTTATTTTTCCCTGTCACGACTGCGATATGTGGGATTTTGCAATTTATTCTAAGGTACTATTTCAAATAAATAGATTGCAAATCTCGCGAAATAGATGCAGCTGCAAAAATTTCAAGGATCTCAAAATTCAAAACTTTTCAATCTGAGTGCAAGTGGGACGAATTAGTTCTTTTTGCAACATTTACAGTTTGTCTTTTTATGACGAAGTTTTTAATTTGGTAACTATAAATTGCTTTTGACCGCAGCTCTTGAAACTTCATGGGAGCATACTTTTTATGTCAAAGGAGAAATTTATCAAAATTCGAAACTATAGTCCTAGGGATACTGTTGTGAATTTTCAAAGTTTAATTAAAAGTTTTTGTTAGGGAGAGCGTCAAAGTGGAAATCTAATATGATATGTGATAGAGATTGTATGATCCAGAGTCCAATAAGCTCTCTGTGGGTGGTCAGTAATTTTCCTGTTATTTGGCTCTACCACAATGTATAAATTATACCTGCATACTTCTCAAGATGATTACAGATTGTGAGGGATATTTTGTTCAAATTTTTTCGAAAGTCTTTTAAATTTATGTCCATGAAATTTAAAAATTAGTGGAATCTGTAAGAATTCCATTAAAAAATTAATTGAAATTTGACAAACTGTCCCTGGACCTGAGTCAATTTTCCAAAGTTAAAATTTTTCTCTTAAAATAAGATAACCTTATCAATATTTGAAACTGGTTGTGCGCTTGTCTTTCTGGGTGTCTGGCACTTGAAAAAAATTAAGAGCAGACAGACTACAAAAAAAACTATACAAGATAGATATTATCATTTGCAAATTATCTCAACAACCCTCAAGTACTTAATTAGGCTTTAAAATTGTCTGTTGGTATATATTATTCATTCCACTTAATTTACTAAAAATGTTGACTTGAAAAAGAAAACTCTCTTATACCTTATATTTCATTACAATATGAGTTAGTCTCATGGGACTTAATAGCATTAAATTGCTTCCGCCATCCTGCATCGTGGTCGGGATATTTAGATGAAGAATCTCTGGAGTGCCGCAAAGCAGGTATTCGAACTTTTTCATTGGTCGAGCAATGAAAATTGCAGAGATATGAAATCCATCTGTAAATAATTGTAAAGGTTGGCTCCATTCATTTTCTCAACAATTCACCGTGACTACCGGAGTTGTAGTCTGACTGTAATAGTGTTGGCGGGGCATATTAAAATTATATGTTGGATGATGTCAGTGCTCTCGGTGGCCCCTTTACATATTTACTCTCTGAGTGGCTTCTGGGGGCAGAGGAGGTGGCAAAAAGTGGATGGTTTGTACATAAAATAGAAGCCTCAGGAGGGGAGAAAGCTACCAAAAATGCGCTCATGCGCACTCGGAGATGCAACAAGTGAGGATATCTTATTGGGATACCTATAGAGATGAAGCATATACAAAAAAGGGGAGAAGCGTAAATGGACATAAAATTACTCCACTCTATTTGTAAGCTTGTCCATCCTTCGTCTCTGTTTTCTTTACTCCCCTTTCTTTCTTTGCTGTACATTGAGCGAGCTGTCGGGTGAGACTATTTTCGCATGAAGACACCCAACAAATGACGCCTGAGGTAATTTACAGTTGGTGTTGGTAATATTGCAAAATGCGTGTAACATCAGGGCAAAATCAATAGCTTAAGGAGCTTTTTTCATCAACAAAATCTGGCATTAAAATCGAATGAAGGAGAAAAAGTCATTCGAGTGGGATCGTAATTTGACGTAAAGTTCGAATGTGTAACGCGGGAGGGAGAACGAGCCACCCCTCATAGAAGTGATTGAAATCAAATTTGGGGTTCAACAAATGTTTTTCTCTCTCATTATTCTCTCACGCTCACGGTGACGACAGTGAAAACTCTCAGAGCTTTTCCTATAGAGAAAGCTCTTCAGGCTACAGAAGAATCTGTCTCAGTCTTTATCGACACGCTGAAGGAGTTGAACCGTTTACTCACGCAATTCAATCGTGCCGAGAATAATAATTCTTAAGGGTGAAAATAATCACGCTGGAATTTTCAAGGGTGGGAACGTGAAAGTCATTTCCCAACTCTTTTCTTTTGGACATTTCCTGTTTTTTCTCTCTAACATCATTTTTTTGTAAATTTTAATTTATTGTTTGACAAACAATCGATGAGATATCTGTTTTTTAATCAAATGCATTGTGTATGACATTGATTGAAGTGCTTCATGTGTGCGTGTGTTTTTGTGAGGTGAAATATTATTTTTTTACGAATCATATCAATATCATGAGTGCGATGAAATAACTCACCTTGTGTACCCTTATTTTTGCCTAGTTCAAATAATAATTTAAATTTATATTACTGGAGAAAAGTTGCAAAAAAGAGTTGAAACATTTTATGTATGAAAATGTGAAAGTATTGCCGAATAACAACGACACTCCATTGAATTCTCAATTGCTAAATGGAAATGCTGCAGAAATTAAAAACAAAATCATTCGAGCAATATGTAAGTACCATAGTACAGAAATATAGGCGGAAAATGAGAGGGAGCAACACTCAGGGAAAATTCGCCAAATTGTAACAGAAAGGCTGGAAAGGGGAGAAAGTCTGTTATATTGTCTATTTGGGGTGGCGAGTAAATTGCTGAAGGGCATTTGGCGATATTAATTACAAAATGAATGATTTACCACTCCTGAAATTCCAGAAAACATTATTTTTATGCTTCTGGGTGTCAATAAAATCAATATAATCTTACTCTCACTCAGGGAATTCACTCACTGTGTTTCTTCTGAAAGCATTTTTTGTGACTCTACACAACCCATCTCCTTAGGGATGAATATTTTACATTATTTAAAATTGACATGTAAATTTGGTGGGAGCTATCACATGATAGAGGGGGCTATGACTCAGATTATGGTGAGCTTCGTTGCATCTGTTCTGCATAAGTCAATGCTTAAATAGAAACTTCTCTTCTGCTAAAGACACAAATAGTGCGGTCACACGGTAATAGTTCTGTCAACATATCTTTATTGTTGATTTAGTGGAAAACCATCAAATTTGTAATCATTTCCAATCTTATCTGCATTACCGAGGAACATTGTAAAATAATTTTCTGGAAAAACTAAATTAGAAAAGCTGAAAATGTTATTTAATCGAATAAAAGTTTTTAAGCACTTACTTAAAAGCTCGTGATTCGATTGAACGGTATTTCACGCACTTCTAATAAGTTTTTTATGAAAATTCTTCTAGTGATTCTTCTGGAAAGCACAAGAGACTGGATATCAGTATAAATTTCATGATTTTTAACTGGAAAATATGATTACAGATCATTCAATTCAAACAATTCAAAAAATCTTTTGACAGAATTTTAGCCATGTGATATCAGCATAAGTTAATCTTGTCTTATATGAAGAACAAATTTAATTCTATTGAATGATAACTCAATCACATGGGACGCTACACGTGTTTCTGAAATTTTTAAATTCAGAAAAGTATGTTGGTGCTTTTTCATTTCAAAAGAGGAAAACTTTTAAAATTGATTGTCCTTCAATCGGTTGGATTCACTCTCTCTCTATACCCTTGTGTATAGTCAAATAAGAACATATTTCAAATGAAGCTTTTTTCCTCTTTTGCCCGACTCTTTTCCTCTTTATCCTCATCCACGTCTACCCTCCCCATCCTCAGAATTCGAGGGTGTGTGGTTTTACTGTCGATGGGAGGGAAAGAACTTCATGTTCTGTAATATGTTTTTAATTTAGCCTCTGGAGAAGAAACCCACAAAAAAACGTATATACATTTTGGTCTGTCTTTTTTATTTATTCTCGTTGGAGAAAAATATCGCCCTCTCTGTGCATGAAAAATTATAAAGGGAGTCAACTAAGACAAAAACGAGATTCAATTAAAAATTCATTAGTAAAATCCTTTTGGGCTATGAGGTTCTACTCTCAAAATATCCAAACACACAAGTTCTCTCCAGGATTTTTTCCGCACCAGGTAAAGTACCTTGTGAAATAAATGGATTAAGGCATGATTACATATTGTTGGTGCAGAAGAATAAAAAGTTGATCAGAAAATATCGCACTTGTCATCCTTTAGGAAAGGTCTTCAGTCAACAGAGAGAGAGAGTTGAAAAAGGATATGAAATGAGTGAGACTTTAATGGGGAAGATGTTAAAGCTTGTTGTTCTTTTATTTCCCTTTTCATTTCATTTCTATTTTTCGCATTTAACTCCGTACAACATCAAAGAAACAGAAATTGCAAATGTTTTATTTAAAATTTACCCTCCACTCGAGGGTAAATTTTTTCTAACGAATTATAATATTTCAACTTTTGGATGAATGTGAGATGAGTCAAAGCATAATTTTCAAGGGGTTGTCGCTTCTTTTGTCCTACCAGATTGTTTTCATTTTCAAATGAATCAGGGCAGTTCTTCATTTGAATGTTGTTTGAAGAAGAAAATCAAATTCCTTTTGGGACTTTAGCCAGACAGATTTCAACATGAATAACTCCCATTTGTAAAACATACACATACCTACATTTTTGGCACGAGTTTATCATTTGGTTTTTAACCTCTTTAGTATTATCCTAAAAGCACTGATACATACATGTATATTATGTGTAATTTTACCGCACGCTTGTGTAATTATTTTAAATTAGTGAAGCACATTCTATATAAACTAGCGTATTGAAAATTGCCCGGACATGGGCTGTATGTGGTGATGTTTTCAATTAAAATCTGCCCAATGTTCTATCGAGCTGGGAGATAGATTTGATGTGGACTGGTAGCAAATGTTAGATAAACTCGAAAATTTGATTACTTCTCGAAAAACAATTTTCATACGCTTCTCTCCTGATGAAATGTTTCATTGCGAGGAGAGTTCCTGAAAGTTCTAAAAATACATCCCCCACAAAGCTCTAAATTAACCATTAGGACACTTAATTATTTATTTGAGCGATTTCTTCATTAAAATGCGATGCCTGATGGTATATTTTGACAAAGAAGACGCACAGAGTGTTTCCAGGACAATGCAAAGAATTTTATCAACGTGATACTTAGCATAAATTTTGAAGTGAGAACAGTAAGAACAATTGAGTTTGTGATCTCCATGGAAGTTAGTTAATTCTCGAGACACTCGGTGGTGGCAGTTCCTGAGCAAAAAAATAACACTTTGGGGAGAGGAAATTGGTGGAATGTGTTGAGTTTTGTAGCTGTTTCATTATAAAGAACGTAAAGAACAAACTCTTCTCGCTTGCATGTCAATGAGAGGGAATTGTTCTTACAGTTCCCTCAAATAACTCTTGAGTTAATTTTCTCAATGAAGCATACATATATCACTAAAAGCATGTGCAATTTAAATTTAATAATAAATTTTTACACGACGCTCTTGACAAATTAATTTGAAGACTTTCCTTAATATTCAATGCTCTCATAAATGAGCGATTCTGCGAAGCGGTATACCTTTATATAAGTTTAAATATTCTGTTTGATATTTAATTATATGAATAGTTAATTACATTCTGTGATGATCAAAAATTTCTAAAATATTCAAGGAATCAAAACTTGCAATATATTTCTATATTTACTTTTCTGGCTGATTTCAAAGTAAGGATTGTTGGAATTTTTATATAAAGAGTGAAAAAAATGGAAAGTCACTTTATTCCGACAAAACTATTCAGAGTTTTCAAGAATTACCCTTTTAACTATGAATGGATTTGTACTACCCTTGAGACTATCAAGAGCATTTTCCTCTATTTTCTTTCACATTTTATGATGGGACACTAAGAAATGAAAAGGAAGCAAACTGAAAGAAACCCAGGGATCCACGGAAATTTTCTTCTAATTACACAATGTTTTACATTTTTTTATCCGGGTGGAACTCGATGTTAAGAATTTTTTTCCCATAACAATACTTTTTTGTTCTTTATTCTCAAGGTAAATTGAATGTCTCTTCGTATGTTCAATTTATGCATGATTCGTGTAATGAAAGATGTTTTGGATTGTTGGTTGTCAGAGATAATTTGCTGACACATTTGCGCAGTCTATTGAAGGGATATAATCTGAGAAAATGGAATATATGTCGAAATGCACTGATGGCAGATCTTAAGATGTGGTTGATAGGCAATCAATTTAATTCATTTTGCAAGAAATGCCAATATATATTTGAACTCTCAAATCAGACGAACAGGACCTTATTGCAAAATTCTCATATTCATATATGGGCATGAAATTTTAAATAAAGAAGTTGCATAAAGTTCATTGAATGTGAGTTTTAAAGGAAAAGTTCGGTAAACTTTTGAGAAAGTTTTGATTAAATATTCATTAAAACTTAGGTATGGTAAAACTATTTGACTATGCTTTAATCATTTGACAAAAAAGTTATTGCACAGTGAAAATGTGGCCTAAGAAATCATCATCTACCTTAACAATTGCCCTTATACATTATGCAGTAGTAAACATACGAGAATTCATGAGCTCTAATCAGAGCCAGAAGACATATTCATATCCCATCATATTAATTATGAATTTCTATATACACATTGTCAGCGTGTGGATACAGAGCATAGAATTCATCTATACAAACACCCTAAAACCTCTAAATCCCTCTCATGTGCTCTCAATAGGATACAACAGTCAGGAAAACGGGATTCACACGACGTGCGGCTTCCCTGCGTCAGACAAGAACGGCTCAAGTGTCACTAGAGCTCCAAGTGCCACCCACATCTTGGGCGCCGATGGTGAACAGTGGCACCCTGAAGAAATCCAACTGGGAGGTGATCGAACATTTCAATACGGGCCCCAAGGGACGTGGCTCGGTGAGCAGCAGCCTGATAGCCATTGGGGTGACCAAGTGCAATCTGGACGATTCCATAGGCTCGAATTTCTCCGGGTCCACGTGCAATAGTCCCATGGCGAATCGAGAAGTTAATCAACGACTATTACCAGGTAATTAGTGCACGTTTTTTCTCACCCTCAGCCTCTTTACCACCTGCTATTTTGCTCTATAAAGGAGCGTTTTGTGCTCGCACAGGAGGGCGTGAAGTGGTATTTTGTCTGTAAAAGAAAGCTCATTAAAAGCTCACTCACATGTTGAACAAATCATTTTTCCCTCCATTCATACTCAATGGATGAGGGTGAAATAAGAGATATATGTATGAAGATTTCCGAAGAACGCAGTCAACGCGGTAAATAATATAATAATATAATTGTGTAAATGAAAGAATTTTCTGCTGACGCGTCATAGAGAGCAAAATGTTGTGGTTTGACTCATGGAGACGAGATAATGAAAGGGCGACACACTGTTGGTGCTTTTTTTTAGTGTCTCTGAGAGTCACCATTGTGCACGCATCAAATGATTAATTGTTATTTTTCCGACCCTCTCTAATACTTTATACAGTCATCGTTAATAGAGTTGCTTCATTATGAGCTTAGTATAGTGGATTTATCATTTATTACACAATCACGGAATTCTATTTTAAGCATATTTGACATAAAGGATTCGGATATTTTCCAAAAGATTTCTTCTTTGTAAAATGATGCATAAGGATTAAGTAGCTAAATCCAGCAAATATAATAAGATTCTTTTGCGCATTCAAATTACATGCATGAATTTTGTATTCAAAGGAGACGAGTCTTCATACAAAGACTTCTGATTAGGAGCTTTTATTTCACTTTTTCACAATCCTGATATAATGTATTTCTTCTTCTTGAAGGAACATCTTGATTGAAAAAGTTGGAAATGCTTACATTTCAGTCATTACATTGATTTGATATAGACTCATCTTGATGATCGATGTCTTGATGGTGTTCTCTGAGGAACCATCAAACAATACCTCATCTTTTCCCATCGAAGCTGCGTATTGTGGGGGATAAAGTTAAATTCTATACGATATTTTGAAGATGGAGAAAAAAAAGTTGTATTTGTATTGCGAAAAAGTAAAATGCGAGAAAAACTGCAGGGTTCAATTTCTTTATTTTCACCCTCAGAGACGTCTTTTATTCCCATCAATTCTCTCTCTTTCGCATTTGTAATCAATTTATTTGAAGTCTCAAATTGTATTTGATGTCAAATATTGATTTCTTCCACTTGTATTTTTCTTCTCTTCACTCAATATGTTTTACAATCTTTTAGTCCTCCTCATTCCCTCATATTCATCCAATTCCCACATTAATTACATGTTTTTTTATTGGACTGATTGAAAATTTCATGGATTTTCCAGCGGATGAGTCTCGGGAGCAGGAGGCACTGTGCAGGAGTGAGAGTGGTTCGAGGGCATCGTTCTGGTATCGTCTCAACAAGTTAATTATTCAAATGTGCAGTAGTCACCAGTTTAAGAATCTACAAGTGGAAATGCTCTATCAGCGCTACTTCCTCAGGATGAATCAGAGCAATACGACACATATTGTGGGCCTCCTGTTGGCACTAGTGCTCATCCTCTCTGTCATTCACATCTTCTTCGCCTTTACACCCTGGGGCCTGGTGTCAGACACGACAGTCGGCAATAGTACAAGACTACCCACACTCAATAGTTCAAATGCATTCATCTCACCAGATGATACTAAGGTGCTGCTTGACATCACGGATTCCGAACAGATAGTAATTGACGGTAACACATTGGGTGCTATGGAAAGAAATTGGACTGGCAGCCGTGGTGTGTCGATGAGGGAACAATTGCACAGGTAACATTCACATTTTATCATGTTGCACTCTTACCCTTCAGGGCAAACCATGAGAGGTGCATTAGTGAGGTATCATGGCTTGGAAAATCACTCGCTTTACTGCCAGAGTGCTCGATAAATTATACGTAACAGAAGAGTTTTCACGGAAAGGAGGGGTGAAAACACTGAAAAGCTCACTTCTTGATCAACTCCAAAGTTTATCTTGCTATCGGTAAATTCCTGGGATAAGTTTCGAAAGAGTATTCAATTAAAAGTCAGTCTTATTCATTTTATACTCATTTTAATGGGGGCAAATTAATAAATTAATCTCATTTAGATAACAATCTGATGTCAAGACTTCTTGCATCATCGATTTTCATTTTTCTTTTATGCAGAGCTAAAGTATTCAATGTAAAGTGCATTCACTAAGCCAGAACAAATAAAGTGCTTGATGTTCGTAATTTGATTACTTATAATTGCTAATTAATGATTACAAACTTGTAAAGCTCACTTCCATGAGTCGTATAAAATATATGATGGTCTCTCTGTGGGTGGGAAAATTTTCCCTAAGAATGGCGCACTTAATCACTGAGGCGAGAATAATTTTCTGGACTTTCGACATAAAGTTTAGCGGAGTTTAAATTTACTCTTGTCATCTGGCTGCCAGCAGAGTTGAAATTACATAATTTAATGACGGGTAATAAAATGCGTGGAGCTACTTAACACCACTGATCTTTGGGGGGGGGGAGCTTCAAGTGTCACATTTGGGTGAGATATATCCTTGTTCTTCCACAACGAGGATTTCTGACATTTTTGTCTGTATCCCACCCAGCAAAATCCAATCATTTCTATCACCCCAAATCAGTCTCTGTCTCTCCCATGTGCGTAGGATATATTTTTGACCACATGTCAACGATCTGTGATGGTCGTTGGGATTGAAAGAAAACCACTTATTACAATCATCCTTGACCCACACTCTTATCCTCATTATTTGTTATTTTTTCTTGTTTGCTCTTCCATATCGCCCAACACATAAGTATATATTTCTGAGAAGTGGACGTGAAATCGATAGAGAGAATTTGTAATTTTCACTGGGATACCCGCATGTGAGTTTGGCTTTGCGTCTCCACCGTCTCCACATTAGCTAATTTGTCTGAAATATTTGCTCAACCATCTTCATTAGAATTTTTCTCTTTCTATGGGTGGGGAGGAAAATTGGCACAAAACACGAAACGACGAAGAAATTTGCTAAATTATTGGGAAGAGGCGCAATAGAAATCTATTAGGAGCAATTTTCGAGGGTGGGGTGGTGTGTCACCCTCTTAAGAAAAGTTGCTATAAAGATTGAGATAAAGACCTCATTTTCACGATGAAATTATCATTCTCTTCTTGCTTTCTCCATTGATAATGATAATATTTTCCTAAATTATATTAAAAGTGCCAATTATTAATTCATTCTCAAATCCTCTTAGGAACTTTAAAATGATATCGCCGAGGTAAATTTTACTGGCAAATTAATAAATGCGGCAATTGATGGTAGTCAATTGCTTATAAAATGGTAGCAAATTGATTAAATTTATGGCCATAAGCTTCTGTGTAAAAAATATTATGAAATATTTATGATAGCTGCCATAACACTCTGTGAAAACTTTTTTCCCATGTTTTCAATTATAACGAACCGTTAAATATAATTAATATTTCCCTTCAGGCGCTGCATTGCACAACATTTCAAATGCAGAAACATCCTAGAACATATTCAGTAACAGTCATATTGAATTTCCCGAAAATATAATCCTGGTTTTAACTCTTTGTCCAATTATTCAAATTTTTAGTGTAATTCTTACAGATTCCACTATTGCGGTCGTCACAAAATACCAAAGTGGTCAGACCGGTCTGAGACAGGGGTAGGGGGGTGTTTTGGGTCTCACTGATCACGAAAAAGTGGGTGACCAAAAATTGATTTTTTCCGGCCGGCCGTCCGTCCGCTGGAGAATTGTTATAGCGAGAGAACCGTTTAATAACTATTTTCCTTTCTATCTATGTAGAGACTTGCGGTTTTCGGCAAAAGTACATAAGTGGGGGTAAATTACAAGATGGCGCTATAGCCGACCTTCCCCTCCCCCTCCATCCGCCATTTTGAATAGTGTTGAAATATTATTTATAGGATATCTCGGAAGAAAAACTGATCAATTTTCTTGAAATTTTAGTATGTTGTAGCCTAGACCGAGACCTTTCCAACGATAT
>CAKKOB020000442.1:0-12743 GCA_918844115.2 Phlebotomus perniciosus | reverse complement strand
AAATGAAAATTTTGAAATTTTCAAAATCAAATATCTCGAGAACGAAACGATGCATTTTGATTAAATTTTAGTATGTTTTAGCTGAGGTCGAGACCTTTCCAACGATAGGTCACACTAGTCTCTCAAGATTCCTGGAGTTGAGATAAACCGGTTGTGCCTCAGTTTTGCCCACAATTTACTTTTAACTGTGTTCGAGTTGGCATAATCTGTAAGAATTCCACGTTCGCAATCTAGGATTGCCACTCGTTTTAGTCTTCCTATCATTCGAATGGTCCGTAATCCGTATGGTGAACATTTTTAGTTGTAGGTATCTGACTAATGGATATTATTTTTTACGCCGCTAACAATGCTACAGTTGAAATTTGATAAAACTCACAAAACGCGGCTTCTATTAATGCCAACATGGATGATAATATTGAGAAAAAAATTCCCTCGCTTATTAAAAGTTTCATCTGAGTAAAATCAAAAAGCTCAACTTTTCACCAGACAGTAAAACATAAAACTACCCTGAGGGATGTTTAATTTTTCCATTTTCTCTTCTTTCAATCCCACGAATGTGGAAAATGTTCAAGATGCAAAGTGACGAGGAAATAAAATTTCACAGAATTTACTTAATGTTTCCCTTCGCTGATGCTTTCGCCATTAACAGTGATTTCTTCTCCTGTCTCTATAAATAATTCAGGAGAACTATTTCTTGACGTTTTCATTTTGGTCCTACAAGAGTGGTTTCATGCAATTTTAATCTTGAAAAAACAAAATCAAGTTGAAATTGAGGGTCCAATTTCGTCATGGTGAAGAGGAAATTGTCAAGAAGAGGATCAAAGGGACTTTTTGCTCTACAAAGAATTTTCATGTGGTTCAATTTAAATTCTCGTTGATGGGACACTCTGGGTGGGAGAGATTGTCTCTATACATCTGCTTTTAGGTGAGGGCTTCCGGCGGAGAACTTTAAATATGTAAAAGGAGTACATTGTGAAAAGGAAAGTTTCCTGGGCGAATTTTCAAGATTTTCTCAGGGAAGTGGTGAATAATTGAATTTTCGGGGGAGATTTTGTATTTGAAAAGTGTTGAAAGAAATCTTTCCTGCACAGTTTAATTGAATTTGAACAGTGTTTGAATTTTCAATTAGTCTGGCTTTCCTTTTTATGCTTGAGTTATTCAACACCATCTCTAAATTGTCTAGTTTGATGCGGTTAATTTCCCGGTAATTCTGTTGATATTAAAACCATTGGAGGAGGTGATAATAGACAAATATCTCCTATACAATATTGATCGAACAAACCACATCCTTTTCATTTTGGGATCTCTTCCTTCATTCGAACTCACTGAACCCTTTTCCATAGCCACAAAATTTTGCCATATGGAAACTTCCAGTACCCATTTATGTAATGTATATATAACAATAATCTCAATTCCCATGACATGATAAATCATACCTCAATATAATTTATGTCTTTCACGCCTCGGCAACACTTTAATTATTTGGCTGTATTTCACGTGGTATCAATAAACAAATATACCGCGCTGAGATGAGGAGAGTTTGGGGGCAAATTTTCACCATTAATTTTATGTGCGGTGATAAAATTTCAAGGGACTTGTGGGAATCCTCGTTGTTGGTATTTTATACCGTAAAAAGAACGTGCAATTTCATTAATGTGACTTTTTGTCCATTATCATTGTCCGTTGATTTGTTAAAAATTCAACGGACAATTCAATTAATAATAATACTCCCTATCCCAAAACCCTTCGTCACATTCTTTTGCCTAATAAATTAAACCATGAATTTTTAAATCCTTCTTTCGAGATAATGAAAACGCGATGCGAAAATAAGAGCTTTTTAAGATTTTGTCTATTTATCTAAACATCCTCTCGTTTAATATGATGATGAGGCGGAAAAAAGGGAAGCTAAAATGTTATCCCCTTCAAATATATCCCACAATCAGTGAGAAAATATAAATTTAAAGGGAATATTTCCTGTCTTATTCCAATGAGGGTAATCGCGAGATAAATTGATTTATATAAATTAATATTTTGGCCCAACCAACTTCCTAACCATCTCCCTTGTGACCTTTTTGTTGCTCATTTTTCATCCTTTATCGCTCTTTCATGCGGTGAGAGGAATTTTTCTCTTTTTCCACTCTCCTTCTTTCCTTCCATAAGTCTTCAATCAATTTCCATATGATGAAAAAAGAGCGAAGACGGAAGACAAACGGGAAATTTTGTCACAAACCTCCTCGAAAGATTAATATCTGAGGCATTTTTTACACATTGTGTGTTGTTTTCCTCTACATATAAGTGTGGCGAGTGTGGCGACAATGAAGAAAATCAATATAAAATAATTTACCAAAACAGTAAGACTCTTTCCTTTTGTAGATTCAGTGTGTGGCTGGAGGAGACAACTGTGCCATATAATGCCACAAATAACCAGAGTTGGGGTACAAGTTGGCGAGTTGAGCAAGATGAGAGAAAGTTTGCGGAGAACTTGAGGAATTCATCTGACCAATTCACAAGCATTCTGCCATCGATTATTACCCTAATTGCCTGTGCTGTAGTTTACATCTGTAAGTGTCTCTCCAATTAATTTAATCATTCATACCTGACCCTGCCGTTCGTATTTATTTTAATGCTACGCTTCTTCTCTTCACCATCCGCCCGCTCTACCCGCAGTTCTCCTTATTGCTCTTTCGAAGCCTGCAATCAATGAGGTATTTTTAGTGTTAGTGTCTTATGCCATTATCGCAACGTTCTTCGCCATTGAAGTGTGTCTCTCTTTAACCAATTACTACAGGTGAGGGTGAATATTCAATTATCAACTCTCTGTTCTCATGTTTCACAACCCACAGGAGTCGTGGGGAGAGATGGCAAAAGTTAACTTTACTTTACGCTCAAGTAGAAACTTTTTTGCACCGTTTGTTGGTTTTGTTATTCCGTCATGATGGTCTGTTTAACAAAAGAAAAATTATAGAACAGGAAGACAAAAATTCCTTTCATAGAATCCCTATAAATTTGTACTCAAACCCACGCTAATATTAATTAGCACCTGCTTCAAAGCAATCGTGAGGATTGAAGACATTTTCTCCATTATTAAAGATCTCCCATAATCGCTTTTCGAGAACTGTTGAGAAACAATCCAATCGAATAATTGATATGGTATTAAATGTTTACAGTCAATGAAAGTGAAATAACACATTCTGATCATTTTTCACAGAATGTTCCTAAAATGTACACCTCTTTTAGAATAACTCTGCCCAGAAGAAAATATATTCTAGAAATTTTATTCGTCTTTAAAGGTGTTCAATTAAATTTTATTAGACTGTTAGGATTGTTGTCTTCAAGGGAAAGAAAATTGGTCAAAAGTAACGTACATTATGAATGAAAGTGTTCAGATACTTTGAAATTCTTCAAGTCTAATTTATGACAAAAATAAGCCTGAATATTTATTCAGCCATCTAAAATAGTAATTCATACGAATAAAAATGTTCTTGCAAATACAACGACAATTGATAAACGAGACGTACAAGCTTTTCGATGAATATTCATCCCTTATCAGAGCTTAAGTTACTCCAGTAAGAACAAAATCACTCTAGAGAGAATCAGAAGAAGCCCTTTATTCTCCAAAGCTTCTGGCACAGTCTGTGTCTTCTTCAGGAGATTAAGTGTTCATTGTCGAAGGGCTAGAGTCAATGGACACTTAATACGCCCAAGAAGGCTCAACGAGTGTTGCAAACGAGAAAAGCACTTTCTTCTCGGAAGAACGATTTATTCTACTCAAAGAGAGATATTTCCTATCTATTGCTATAGGTTCGTTTTCTTTTTCATGAATAGAATGAAAGGAAACTATGAAAATTTGTTGAGAATGACTCTCCAAAAAATTCATGAATTGCTCGTTAAAATTTAACACGTACTTTATTTTGAATATCTTCTTGCCCATTTCCGTATCACCCAATTCGCGTGCCATAAAGGGGAAAGAGAATTCGTGTATTTGCCTGTTAAAAATTCAGAGCATTACAAATATTGTTGAAGAGGAGGGGAGGGGAAAAATGTGTTTTATCTTTAAAGAATTCAAATGATTCTGCCACAATAAATATGCTGAACATTCTCGGTATTCTAATAAATGTTTATAACGCGGCCCAAAGGTGCGAGAATTATATATCTTTCGATTTGATTTTGCCGTCTTTCTGCTGTGACACAGAGAGAACGAGAGATTTGCCATATATCGCCCCGAGTGATATACATCTCCCTGATCCTAATGTATCTCTCACATTCCTTCGGACAGAGTGGCACAAGGTGTAAATGGGAGCACATTGATTTTCGTCTACTTGACTTACGCAATGTTGCCGGTGAGACTGAGAGAGGCCATCGTGGGTGGGTGTTTTCTCACTGCCACGCACATAATCATCGACGCTTGCATGAGCTCAAGGGAGTGGCACCATCTCGCCTCCACAGCAGTCGCCCTCATCTGCACCAACTTGGCCGGCGCCTACACGCACTGGCCACGCGAAAAGGCTCAACGGAAGGCCTTCCTGGAGACGCGACAGTGCATCGAGGCGCGTCTCAGGACGCAACGCGAAAACCAACAACAAGAGCGTCTCCTGCTCTCCGTGCTACCGCGCCACGTGGCCATGGAGATGAAGGATGACATTGCAGGTCAGCCAAGAGAAGCGCAATTCCACAAGATCTACATCCAGCGCCATGATAATGTGTCCATCCTCTTTGCTGACATCTGTGGCTTCACCAGCCTCTCGGACCAATGCACGGCCGAGGAGCTCGTGAGGCTGCTCAATGAGCTGTTTGCGCGCTTCGATCGACTTGCCGCGGAGCATCACTGCCTGAGGATCAAGCTCTTGGGAGATTGCTATTACTGCGTATCGGGACTACCTGAGGCCCGACCGGATCATGCTCACTGTGCTGTGGAAATGGGACTCGACATGATTGATGCAATAGCGTAAGTTTACCTACATGCTTAATTTTCTCAGAAATTAATATTTCATTTGCATTCTGTGGCTCAGACTTGGATTATATTTGGAGTTCCTGTAAAATTTATTAACTGCACAAGTGCATAAATATCCTTCATATCATTTTTTCTTGGAATAATAATATGAGGAATTTTCAATTGAGCATCCTTGTAATTTTATGATAAAGTATCAAGAATAAAGTTAGCTGACAAAGAAGCTTTGATATATTTTACGAAAGACAATAATCACAATAATAATAAAGTAGAATTTGATGGAAATGTTTCTAGGAAACATTTTGTGGAAACGAATTTCCCAAACAAGTGAAAAAAAACAATATTTTTCCCAAAATATGTCTTTATTTATTCTCTTAAACTGATTTTTATTTCTTCAGATTTATTTTAATTAATTTTCAGAGATGCTCAAGGAATATAAAAAAGTTATTAGGTATAGGTACCTAATTGTTTTATCGATTCATATTTCCGTTCATAAAAGCAGCTATTAAACTCACTACTAAATGTTATGTTATTTTTAGATTAGAGCAAAAAATCAAACAACAGGTGCTTATCGCTCGAGAAGTACAAGAATTTGTTACTTTTTTGTTATCAAGAATTATCCTATACCTGAAAAAGAATACCTATAATTGGATATATGACTCCATCTCACGTCAGATGAGGTCGATGAAGCTCTTAGTCTGGCTAGAGAACTTGTGCAATATTTCTCAATGCTAGATGGAATGCAATATTGTGATTCCTTTATTTATTCACAACCCAATTCACTTTCACAATTTCAAACAGTATTTATTGGTTTCGCCTTACATTGCGGATATATAATATCCATTGTAAAATGATTTATCCGATTTATCTTTGTTCCTGTTGATCCAACAGCAACGTCTTTTAGTAAATAATACTTGAAGGAGAAATGTTTTTCCTTGGCAAAAAGAATTGCAACCCTCAGGGGGAGAATTTTTCCTCACCGGAAAATGCTGTCTTTTGCAGTCTCGTGCGAGAGGTCATGGCTGTTAATGTTAACATGAGGGTTGGCATTCACACTGGACGCGTCCACTGCGGCGTTCTGGGTCTCAAGAAGTGGCAATTCGACGTGTGGTCAAATGACGTGACTCTGGCCAATCATATGGAGAGTGGCGGCATTCCAGGACGTGTGCACATCACCAGGGAGACACTCACATGTCTGGACGGAGATTATGAGGTGGAGGAGGGCAACGGATGCGAGAGGAACAGCTACCTCAAGGATCACCAGATTGAGACATTCCTCATAGTGCCCGGGGACACGTATCAGCAGGTTTGTCCGCAACAAGGGGTGAATTCCAGGGTATTTATCACACAAAAAGAAATTGCTGTTTGACGAATGCTGTGTTGAAGCCCTCATTGGATGTGTTTCAATTCGATATTAGACGAAATACTCCCTTTTTGCATTCTATTGACCTTTCAGTGGGAATTGGTATGTAGCTGTTTTCAACCATTTTATTGTCACCACGAGCTGTTTGTGAGAGTATTTCATGTGCAAAATTTACAAATTATTTTGCTGGGCTTTGAAATGAAATGGCAGTTCATAAAAAATAAGAGTTATACTCTCTGGTGTTTGTCTTGCATGTGACAAATATTACTCCAAATAGTGTAACATAATTTGTAAACTCTGAACCGGAAACATTACACTACAAATGTGGGTAGGAAACTTGATGAGAGTGTAAATGAAAATGGTTTTGATGGAATTTTTAAGGATGTATTACTAAATACAATTGCTACTGCCAAGGAATGTTTGTAATTTAATTTAATTACAGATGAATAAAGGGAAATCTCGTGTTACCTTTGCATGGACAAAAGGACAAACTATTCCATTTAATTTTCCTGCACTTGATACATCAAAAATTTGCACGGGAACATTTTTAACTCCACCCTAAATTTCCGAGTGATTTGTGTGATTAAATGGGAAATTGCTGAATGCTGGGGCATTGTTTTAGAGAGACTTTGCTGATGAATGAAATGACTCGATGTTGAGTGCTTGTTTTCAATTTCTCCCACCCCCAGAGAAACACCCCAGCAAATGACCTGAAATAACATGATTGACATGCTTTTTGTCTTTTACAGCACAAGAGGCCCAATCACTCGTTCTCAATGAACGGAAACATCTCAAAGGAGCTGCGAATGATGGGTCATGGTTCACAGAAAAACACTTCCTCCAAGTACGATCGATTGGGCTTCTCGGATGTGCATGAAATCAAAGATCCGGAGGACGAAGTGAACGACTATCTTATGCGTGCCATTGATGCAAGGAGTATCGATCGCCTGAGGTCTGAGCACTGCAAACACATCCTACTGACATTCAAGAAGGATGAAATTGAGCAAAAGTACGCCAAAGAGCCAGATCGAATGCTCAACATTTACTTCTACTGCACTGTGATAATGTTTTCTGGAATGATTCTCATCCAGTGGTTGATCTTTCCTTTGTAAGTTTTCAAACATAATAGGACAGAGAAAGGCTTCGGGAAGATTTCTTAATGCTTGTGTTCTTGCTTTTGCAGAAACATATACAATTACATTGTGATGAGCTTTTTATGGAGTTTCCTGCTTCTACTTTGTGGTGCTGTCGTGGCCAAAGACTACAAATGGTGTCTAGTCCATTTAAAGTTGTTATCTCGACGAATTCACAAGCAACGAGTCATTGCACAGATTCTGTCTTTTCTTGTGGTATTCATCATCAAGTGTTTGGCTTATTCCACCGTTGTAAGTATATTTATTGAATCAATTTCTTCCACCTCTTTGATTTCTCTCAAGTGATACTTTTCTTTTACGTTCTCATGCAAATGGTAAATTTTTCGGGGGAAAAACTTTGAAGAGACACTCGAAGACAATATGCTTCAAGTGCTTCAGAATATTCAATAGAGATTTATCGATAGACAGTATTGTACGGAAAATATTTGTTAGCATCAAATTCTTATTAAAAATGCAATAGATTTGAGAGATAAATCGCGATTTATGCTATAGGAATTTTTTTTAAACTTCTTGGAAAATTCTATTAGGATATGTTGGAATTTAATTAATTATACTCACTTATCTCTTAAAAGTTTGAGCTAGAAGTTTCTGATGTGAAACATAATAACTAATCTAACTAACTTTTCTCTAGATTTATTTCAGTTCAGGTCAGTTTCCACAAGCTATAGCGTAATATCACTAAAATTGACTTTTATATCCTCAAGACTTGATACTTGATCTCATAATGTGCCAATGTTTTCGACACTTTACTGTAATTAGGTTCATACAACAAGAAATCGCTTGTGGTAAAATTATCTGTATCAATTTAATTTTATATCCTTTTATATCTTTATTCTTCCTTCTCATTTGAATTTACTGCTTTTGCGGAAATTTGCCCTTATCCATGGGCAGCAAGCGAGTTTAATTAGGGACTGCGTGTCTCTCCTCTTTTCCTCACTCGGCATTGTTCATCCCGACATTATTTCTCCGAAAATTCATTTCTCTCCTCCTAGATTATTGTAAAGGACGAATTTATCTGTTTGAATGAGACAATCTCAAAGGACATCAAGACGGATTGTGGAGCCACAACCATAACAAATGTGAGTCACTGCCAGCTTCTCGCTTTCCAGGGAATTTTCATGGGAATATTCATCTTGTGTTTGCAGACATTTCTTCTTCTCACGATAATCTCCATGGTGACTTGTGCAGTTCACCAAATCCTCAAGATTGTCCTCAAGATGTTCTTGCTTGTGTCATTGGCAATCATCTATATTGTCACCAGCTTCTCCCAAAGTATTGAGCTTGAGCAGATCTTTGGCCGATGGAGTGGAAGCAAGAATCTCACAGCGGCCATTGAGGACTCCCTCTTTGTGGTCATCTTCGTGGTGGCGCTCATCTTTCATAGTCATCAAGTTGAGGCGACATATCGGCTGGACTTTTTGTGGAAACTACAGGCAACGGAGGAAAAGGAGGATATGGAACACCTTCAGGCATATAATCGAAAACTCCTGGCCAATATTCTGCCGGTTCACGTGGCAGAACACTTCCTCAGTCGTGACAAGAATATAGATGTAATTTAAGCTCCTCTCTCTGTCTATGCTCATCCATGCAATACCGTTTGAACTTGTTCGTCTTTCAGGAGCTGTATCATGAGCAATGTGAGAGCGTCTGTGTCCTGTTCGCCTCAATTCCCAACTTCTCAGAATTCTATGTGGAGCTCGAGGCCAACAATGAGGGTGTCGAGTGTCTCAGACTTCTCAATGAAATCATCGCTGATTTTGACGAATTACTGGGAGAAGAGAGATTCAGGTAACATAAGCATATTTAATTTGCATGAATTATTCCTGGAAATTATTGTCCTTTTCTCTACTCTTTACCCAGGTACATTGAGAAGATTAAAAGTACAGGAGCGACGTATATGGCCGCCTCAGGACTCACATCAAATACTTGTGACATGGTGAACTTTCGCCATGTCACCTCCATGGCAGATTATGCATTGCGTATCCTTGAGCAGATCAATGAGGTGAATGAGCATAGCTTTAACAATTTCCGGATGCGGATTGGCATCAATATCGGACCCGTTGTGGCGGGAGTTATTGGCGCCCGGAAGCCTCAATACGACATCTGGGGAAATGCTGTGAATGTTGCTAGTCGAATGGACTCCACGGGTCTGTTAGATCACATCCAAGTCACTCAAGAGGTCTACCAGATTCTGCAGCCTCGAGGATATCCGCTGGAGTGTCGTGGGAGTGTTAATGTGAAGGGCAAGGGATCAATGGTGACGTACTTCTTGATGGGATCAGCCCGAGCGGATCTGGTGACATTCGCCACAGCCGGTGATGGACTCAAGCAGCAACAGAGCTCAAGTACAACAACATCGGATGACATGGGTGGGGGTAATCCTGATAAACCCTGTACTCAGTCAGGAGACAATCCCACAGCTCTGCGAAGGAAGAGCTTGTGTCGGCAGAATGATATTGTGCCATACTTTAGCATCTCGCTGAGTCCGAGTGTGTCCACGGGGAGCTGTATTAGTGGCATTCAGGCGAGTGGGGCGGTCTCCAGTGATTCTGGTGAGGCTGTGAGGAGTGCCACGATAAAGTCCGAAGCTGCCGAGTCCGCTAGAGTATTGAGGACAGCCGTTGACTTCAAGGGACATCGACAGAGGGTGGAGAAGGGCGCAATGCAGGATTCCATTGAGAGTCTGGAGAAGCTTCTGAAAAGTGACATCGGTCTGGCTAATCTCAGTGTCGTGAAAATCCACAAGAGTGGCCACAATGAGGAGAATATCGTGCCACTGTGTGCTGAGAATCACACTGAGAAGAACATGTCCACATCGTCAGAGACTGTGATCAATGTACCTCAAGTGGTGGAGGTGAGGAGTGATGCACCAAAGATCCTGAAGAATTCCCACTCAATGTATCCAATTGCGTTGGAGCAGCAAAAAGTGAGGGACACGATGAGCACCAGCAAAAGTCTCAATTTATTGCCATTTATTGATGTCAATAGTGTTAAAGTGGTCTTGGAAGATATCACCAATTGTCGAAATTAGTCTCTCGCATCGCATTTTTCTCTATATTTGTATAAGATTTATTTTCTCTGAGCTCGTAAGGCAACAAAATCTCTGTGGCATACATAAATCAATCAATCAATTATGCGACAGTTGAGAGAAGCATATAAATGTTGTTGCAACTGATAGTGTCTGAGGAAATTCCATCGTGATATTCATATCAGACGGTACTCGTGATTTCATCTCCCAGCCCTCCCAGCAGTGTTCGTTGTCAACCCGCATCGCGAGTATCGTCAAAAGTCTGTATATTAGCTGTATAGTTGATAGGAAAATATGAAAATGAAGACTCTGTGTGCAAATTTATGTAATAATATTTACACATTATGTATATTAACGTGGTAGTTAAAAGCTCAACTTCTCCAATGTGTTCCATATATAAAGTGTATAAAGTCCATCATTTGCCAGCCCCAAAAATCTCATGAGCTCAACAATCCACTCACTGTAATTACTGCAACTTTACCTCATTTCCAAGAGCACCCCCGGAAAAGTGCAACATGAGAACCTCTGAACCTCTTGTATCGACGCATTAATTAGTTTAATTGTCTCCCTGGCACATATCTCTGTGGGGATCAGCACAAATCACCCTCGAAAGCTCATGTCAGCTTTAAGGATTTATCAGTGCTCCATGGGGGTAATTCTCGAGAGTGAAATTGAAACAGTATCTCTCTTGTCAAGGCAATTAGTTAACTTTCATCTTTAACCACTGATTTCTCAACACTTGAAAATCCTCCCAAATGCTCTATGAACGATTACAGAGATTACAGAACATATATAGTGGTAGCTGGAATACTCGTTAAAGTTATTTTTTGTGTTTAGAAATATTCGGTTTAGGGGACAGCAAGGCTACTTCTTCAGAGAGTGAGTTTTTATTTTCATTTTATTTTAAATATTGTACCGATTTGGTTGGGAATTTAATAACTGATATAACCAGAGTTGCTCGAAATATTAACTTTCTTATCTATATTTATTCTTTTTTTCCAGTCTTTTTATTTAATATATTTTAATATTTTATTTATTTAAATAACATATTATGTATGCTCAATGTTGATTTATTATTTGATATACCGTTTGAGTTTATTTAACATTTATTTACCTACCAACAAATATTATTATTATGCTGCTGTTACACAGCAATACCTACTTCTGTGAACAAATATTTAGCAGTCGATTGCTGGATAACCGTATTTTTCAAAGGAAAACCATCGAATTTCCACCAAAAAATTGCTTTTTTTTTCTTATTGGAAACATCCAAAAAGATTTTTCTGGGAAAAACTCAATGGACGAGCAGTGATATTGTCGTTCACTGGAATCAGAAGCTTTTAGCTGTGATTCTTACCAGATTCACAGCTTATATGATCGGCGCCAAAATCAAAGTTGCTCCAATCGATCTGAAATTTTGGGGGGGGGAGTGCTTTGACATCCTAGATTTCAAAAAGGGTAGGCGAAAAAAAATTTTCGTGGCCGTCCGGCCACGTTTCGTATTATGACCTATTTTTAGAAACGTCTCACAAAATGCTACAACTCTTCCTAACATCAAAACTTCGTCCGACGACCGCTAGGAGCGCTAAAGTCGAAAAATCGATTTTTGAATTTTCTATTTCGAATATTTCGAAAACGGCATTATGCATTTTGCTCATATTTTAGTATGTTGTAGCTGACGTCGAGACCTTTCCAACGATAGGTCTTGAATGGCCTTGACCCGAGATATTGAAGGTCAAAGTTTGGGTTTTCACCGGGCTATATCTTCGTTGTTTATGGACCGATTTTGATCAATTTTTTTTTTAAAAGACGCATCTCGACGACCGTTATCCATCCCCGTAGTCAGATAATATTTTTGGTACGACCGCTAGTGGCGCCCCCATAGTCAAACTTTGACCCTAATTATCTCGAAAACGGCATTATGCATTTCGTTCATATTTTAGTATGTTGTAGTCCAGGTCGAGACGTTTCCAAAATGGTACTATAATTTTTTGTGGAATAAATAGAACCAGAGTTATGGCGGTTTAAATTTACAATTTTTCACACTTTCATTTCTTTTTCATGCGACACCGTCCTGTTGACGCAAATATTTTGTTATATTGCGTCAATTGTCTGGGACATCACATTACAATAAACGCGTTGATAAGTCTCTACAGGCCGACTTATGGGGAGCTGTGATTCTTTTGTGGCGAACTCGTAATGGGATCGAATTCAGTTTCAGTTGCAAACTTTGGAGGCGAAGAATCGCGT
>CAKKOB020000441.1:39149-50124 GCA_918844115.2 Phlebotomus perniciosus | reverse complement strand
CGCTTCGCTTTCTTGGCCAATGTGAAAGAGAAATTTCCCAGTTTGAGAAATTTCGTGCTTTTAATGTATTTCATTTTATAACTGATCATTGTGCGCTTCTCTCGAAAATTGTTGCATTAGGATAAACATTATGGAAATTCAAGTATTTTTTTTTAAAATTATGATCTTTAAACCATAGATTTTTCTAGGAAAAACAAGGAAAGAAAAACTGCTTAAAAAAATTGAACATATAAGTATAATATAATTTTTGTAGTCAATATTTACAATTCTCTTCTCATGTTTCATTTATTCAAAAGAATACCTAAGCGAAATATTTGGATAAGTTAATGTGGGGTATTTATTGAGAGAGGACACATTTATTGTAATGTTAGTAATTTAGAGATACGACTGTTTAACGCCGGGTGATCGACCAAGTATTAAGGTAGAAATTTCTGATAGAAATTGGGCAAAGTACCTATCTGGTAGAAATTAGGCAATGTTTCAAGCAGAAATTAGGCAAAATGTTTAGTATAGAAATTAGACAAAGAGCTTCTGATAGAAATTAGGCAAATTTTCAGCTAGAAATTAAGCATAGTTTCTGGTAGAATTTAGACAAATTTTCTGCTAGAAATTAGGCAATGTTACTGGTAGAAATTAGGCAATGTATCTTTTAGAAAATAGGCAAATTTTCTGGTAGAAATTAGGCCATGTTTCTGGTAGAAATTAGGCAAAAAATGTTGTAGAAATTAAGCAAATTTTATGGAAGAAATTAGACAAAATTTCAGGCGGAAATTAAACAAAATCTCAACATCTCAACTGGAATTTAGCCAATTTAGCCAAGAAAAACTCGGTTAAAAGTTTTTTCATCAACAATGCCTAAAAACAGATCAAATATTCTTATTTCGTTCCCAAAAAAAATTTAACTGTTATAAATTGATCTTTCTTAAGATGATTCTCTCAAGTCTCTTCACTTGTTAATTCTTTTGAATTTGATACGCATCTGGCCTAGTTTGAACTTTTATAAATCACCCATATAAATTACTGATTTATGCAATTCGTCATTCTTTACGACTTCCTCTGTTCTTCATCTTAACAGTCCAAGATATAAATTCTTCTTTTATTCGATTGATTGATCACCTGTATTCTGGATCCCCTGGATTCGGTGGATTGTAGTTGTAGACGCCATCGCGGGAGTAGAACCGCGGATCTCTCGTTGTGTATTGATCCCACTGCGCCCTAATACCCACAGGTAGAACACAAATCACCCCCAACACCACTAACCATCGCCATCGTTCACTTTTCAACACTTTGGGCTTTGGCAAATAATTTTCGACACTTTGTCTGAGATCTCGCCGAATCGCCATCTTCTTGGCTCCTTCCAAACACTTTTTTCGGGATCAGCTTCACACTGCAAACCAGTTTAGTCGCGACAAACCCGTTTCCATAGTTTCTTCGCGAAAATGTTTTGGGCGTTTTTTTGGCGCCCCTTAAAAAATGGCGTCAAAACACCAACATATTTTCACTGCACTTTGTTATATTAAAAGCACTGTGCGTTGTCTTTTCTGCAAATGAGAGGAAAATGGATTAGTTTCACTTTTATGCGGAACTGGAATGCGCGGAGAATTTTCTTGTAAATGATTCAGTTGGTCAGTGATCTGAGAGACTAAATACCAAATGGTTGTTTGAAAAGTCGTATCAAATTGCTCGTCAACACGTAAATATAAGAACTCTGTGCACAAAGGAATTGACGCTCAGAATGAATGGATATTGTGCAACGGAGGCAAGAAGGCATCGAATAAAATGTGTATTGAGGGAATATTGAGACTCTCAACACACCGAACAGGTTCCTGACGTCACCCACCTTTAAGCCCAGGTAGATGGAAAGAGATGAAATAAACTATATGAGTGATTCACAATTTTTTGTTGAGACTGTGACGATTGGTATCCAAGATGGAGGCGCTACTAACCGAAAAAATGCACTTTTAGGGATGTTTTCAGGTGTTTTACAAACTTTTAACCACCACTAGTAACGTTAAAAATTAAATTAAACGGCTCTAAAACACAAAAGTTAGGAAAATCACTTTGAATGGACCTTTTAATGGACACAAAAGACACTGTAACTCTGACTGAGACACTTTTTCACCTGTCCAAAGTGGCTTTTTTTGTGCGCCGACGAAGCACACAAAAGGTATAGAAGAGTGGGAAAGGAAGAGTCAGAGAGGCAGGTGCGATAAGATAAGGAATCGAGTCTTAATCAGAAACACCGTGACACAAGGTAATCAATGTTGGGAGCAAAATAACAGCGTACCTGGCCACGTTCACAAAATCCGCCAACGCCCAACCGACTCTGGCGACCACTCGAACATCGTTAAGGTCCGCAACACGTCCGCAGGTTGACTATTCGTTTGACCAACTGGCGCTACTCGTGGAAAAACGTTCACTTTTGATGCTATGAACAACTCGCAGTTCGTCTCACTCTGCATGACGAACTCCATGACGTGCACCTCGTCCCCACCCATTGTTTTAAAGAGTGAAAAGCCCCTCTCTTTGATCTTACAAGAGTCAGAATTTTCGCCAGAACTGAGGCATCATCTCTGGAGATCAAGTAATTAAAGTCAATTAGTGCAGCATTTCGGAAGCACTTCTTTGACCTCTCTTGATGCCATCTCAATGCTCCTAAATTCACTCCAGAGTTCAATTAATTGATCCCATGTTGAATCATTCATTGCGAGTGCCACTCTGGTGAAGCACACCCTGAAAACAAAACATAAGCAAAGAATCGGTGGTAAAGGAGGGAGAAATTGATCCACGTGAGAGGTTCTTGGCCTTTCCCGCGCAAAAGCACTCGTTGGCGCTCAAATGGCTAGCTCCATTGTGAAAATACAGATGGCGTTGGACGTCAGAAAGATGCATTGAATTTTCCCGCTCAAAATGGAACAGTACTGCAAAGGAGAATTGGATCAAGAGATAGCAAAAGTCGAAACAAAAAATCATCATTAAACCCTCAATTGACAACATTCCACTGTTTATTGACTCAAGTTCCCCTTCTTGGGCAGTTTAATTGCTCCCTGTGAGACCCTTTAGTAATATCACCAAAGCGCGATTTCTATAGCAAAACTACTATTTCGCTAAACAATTTAATTACATCAATTAAAAATTTAATTAGAAGTCGCTTTGATGACCTCAATGTGTGAGTTTTTCTAGGGTGTTTCTCTGGAAATCTATATCTTTGGGATGCTCTATCAATTTGTCCACAAGATGATGTAAAATGTGTCTCTTTTATCATTTTAAATATTTATTTTGTTGAGAAAATTTTTGAGGCGGCGCAAATAATTCTATGAAGTATCTTTTAGGCGATAGTCCTGTTTTTGGTGATTTTTCCAATAAGACAAGGTGACAGTGTCTTTGGAAATGGTGTACCTACATTAAGAAAAGTTAAATTATCCTTATTTTAGCAATTTTAGCTTATTTAATGGAACTGAAAATGGTTATTGCATTGAAATTATTTTTAAGATCAAGATTTTTTACAGAAAAATCTAAAAATTATGATATTTTTGATTTTTTTGTTGCTGAACTCAGAATCAATTTTTTAGGTCCTAAATGTTTTTTGAAACCAAAAAATATGTTTTTTTTTATAAAGTTTACATAAGTTTTGAAAATCGTGAAATGTTTTTGAACTCACAATATGGAGTTTTTGAAAAAAAAATGAAAATTTGTAAAGCTGCCAAAAGTTTATTCTGTTCATTCAAATTAAAATGTTTTTTTCTATAATAATAAATTGAAATCATGTAAAACAATTTAGTTTTATTAGCTTATTTATTATTTTTAATATTTACTTGGTTTGTACATCAAGTCAGTTTAAGAATCCAACCTTGTCTGTCTCTAGGAGGTGATAAAGCGAATAGACAAATATTTAGAATTGATACTTCTGCTGATAATTCAATTTCCCGCCATGCCAGTCATTGTTGAAAATCGAATTTCTTCAAGTTTGTCTTTTCCCAAATTTATTGAGGCTTTCGAGTCTTCCTCGAAAGCCAAGACATGTCCTTCGGGCGAAGACATATAAAAATCCCTCCCAAGATATCAGAGTAGGATCAATTCTGCAGGAGTTTATTATTGTGTGTGAGAAATGTCTCTGGCACTGTTTTTATGCTCTCCTAAACTCTCTCTCAGTTGCACTTAATTGTTTGATTAATGGTTGAATCGTGGAGTACATCTGCCGGGTGTGATGCACCGCTCTTGGTGTGCATGATAAGGGAGAGTGAGAGAGATCTCTCGCACACACTCACCCCACGGGAGATGGCGAGAGAGAGCGAATTGGAGAAGAAGTGGAAGATGTGCTTCATCCATTCCCACTCTCATTCATTTCACTGTCACATTCTGCACAGAACGGACGTGCATTCTCTAGCTAGCCCACTCGTCCAGCCGCCCGGTCGTCCGTCTGGCGCCAATTTGTGATTTTTGCTCGTTTATTTTTGAAAGGCACACACACAAAAAACCGTTGCAAGTGAATTTGTCAATGAGAGTGTTTCTTTCTTTGATCATGAAAAAAGAGAATTTATAAAATCAATTGAATAATTGGCATAATTTGCCTGATGTGAATAGTTAAATATACATATTCCAAGTATAAACTCGCCTCTTTCTCTGTGACCAAAAAAGACATCTCAATTGTCTCGCTGTTGTGCAGCTCGAATTTCAATGGACTCATCATAAAATTCTACCAGAGCGATAATTAGAGGTCTTTAGAGTGGTTCTTTTTTGTGTTGAGTGGCTGTTTTGGCAAGAAAACCACAAAATTTCCACAGTGATGACTTTTATGTGATTCCTTTCGTGTCTCATTTCGAGACATTCACGGGATATTGAGCTCCGCCGAATTTTGTGCTCAACCATCGTAATTGGATACTTTCTGCGTCCATCTCACAAGAATCGTGCAGTGTTTGTGCCAATTTTGCCAAATTGAGGCTTTACACTCGTTTTTTTTACCTCCTGCCCACCAAGAGCCAGAAAAATTCATCAAGAAAATGGCCGAGGAGAGTCTTCAACTTCCTCCTGAGCACAATCTCGACTATCACATTGTGAATCTGTTTGAGCGCCTCGAGATGCTGAGGAAGGAACAGAGTCAGGGCGCTGTGGTTGTGGTCGGTGGCAGAGTCTCAAGACCCAGCATGCAAGCTGAAATCCGAACCCTGGAATTCTGGAGGTAAGTCTCCCAGAATCCCCGTGGAAATGCGGTCAGTTCTTATCGGGGAAAATTCTTTTTTATGGTTGTTGTTGTTGGAATAACAGAAATATAATGCCGAGAAAGAGGATTAAGGTGATTGTTTCGCAATTCTCACCAGTGCAAGTATACACGCTATAAACAAGAACGAAGCTCCTTAGGAGAGGGATTATGAATGAAGAAAATACTTTTTGGCAAGGAAGTTGAAAATGCACAACACCAAGAAATGATTAAAATCCGGCAACTCCCATTGGATGCTGAGTCGTTCTTTTTTCTCTATTATATAGTGGTGAAGAATAAAATAAATTATTTCAATGATGTACTGAGAGAAAAAGAACAAAAAAATGTTTTGGCCGTGGAAAATATTTGTAAAAATCTTATAAGATTTAAAACAGTGTAAGATTTAACATATTATTGGTTAAAATTACACGTTAAACTGCTTAACTTGAACTTTGTGCCTTGGCTTAAACAAAAAATACTTTTTCTTCTAATATTCGGACCATTTGTTAAAAGAATAAATATCCTTAAAAAAAAACTAAATATCAAATAATTTAGAATAAATTATTAGATTGATACACTGAGAAATTATTTTTAATTTATTAAAGAGTTTAATCCGTAATTTTAGTATATTTTCTAAGATTGATTTATATTAAATTTGAAAAGATCAAAGTTAATTTTTCAAATTCAATAAATCTATCAACGGAATACTACTAAAATTTAAACTCCTTTGTCAAATTTACCCTTTTATGTGTTAAAATTACCCCAGTATAGTGACACGACTATCAAGTTCTATTTAATTATTATAGCTTTGTAAAAGAAATTGCATTCAAATTGATTCCAAACTGAAACTATAACTATTTGACTTAAAATACTTTTTGATAATATTCACAACATATTTCTACACTTGATATCAAACAATGTAATTTATTGACCATGAATTTCTCTCTGTGTTACGAACATTTGACCCATCATGACTTGAGGCATCAATTCCATTCCAATTAATTATATCACATCATATTTGATTGGAAAGCCATTTCTCTTGTTTCTCCTCTTACATAAAGAAAGAAAAAACAACAAGAAATTTTTCTGATATGTTTTTGCTAGTGCAAAAAAAAAGTTTCCAATATTGTGCTGAGAAAAAACATATCCGCACTCGAGCGTGTCTTTTGCCCTTGTTACCGTTGTCTCCCTGAATTTGTCGTGCTAAACTCCTTTATCGCAACAGGTCCATTATCTCAGAGTGTATCGCCTCCTTCTTCTACGTGTTCATCGTGTGTGGAGCAGCAGCGGGAGCCGGTGTTGGAGCGAGTGTCTCCAGTGTCCTCTTGGCAACAGCTCTGGCCTCCGGATTTGCCGTTGCGACCCTCACGCAGTGCTTTTCTCACATCTCAGGTAAGTTACAGAATCCTTACGGGTAACCCAATTATAGTTGAAACTTCTCGAAAATTATTATTTCACCAACATATCAATTTCAATTTAATTCACATGGCTTCATTCAGGGTTTCTCAAAAAATGTATAAAAAATAGCCTTATTCTTGTTTCAAAGATTTTAGAACTAATAAAAACACCGTTTGGTATGAAAAATAAACGTCTAATATTGCTTACAAGAAATTGCTTGATTGAAAAGTTAATAAAAATAATACAAGACATATCTGGAGAACGTTTCATAGAAAAAGCGCCTAAGTCGTTTTTTTTTTAGAAAATTTGGATGGACTTTCACTAATTAAGCATTAAAAAGACACTAAAAGGCGCTGGGTGATGACTTTATTCCTGAGACGTTCTGTTTTTTAAAGCGCTTAATTTTTTTTTATTAATGCGAAAACGTTTCTTAAAAGGCGCCTAATAGTCGCTTAAACAAATTGTTGTAGAGATTTTTATAGCATGGGTGAGTAAAAGCTGCATAAAACAAAATTTAAAGAACTTTTTTTTAGAAATATTAGCGCCTGAATGGCAAAAATAAATCAATAATTAAAAAAATGCTTTGAAAATAATAATATTATGTAGGTACATTCAAAAATACTAACGAAGCCAATGGGTTAGAAATCATTTTTGAAGATGAATTACTCTTCATTTGGAGAGGCACAGGGCTTCCTAATTGGTAAATTCCTTGTTGCTATGGCAGTGTTCAAAATCAAGGTGATTGCAAGTGAACAGAGCATCCACCTGAGATGAAGCAAAATGCAATTAAAGGCTTCAATTGTTCAGAGGTGCCACAATTATCCACAGCTTTGGGAACTTTATCAATAGCGAAATGTGAAATTTGATGGGCGAAAAGTGGGACAGGACATGGCAATTGATTTTCTATTTAATCCAGAGAGCATCGTTGAAGAGATGTTGAGAAAATTAATCCTATATCATAGGGTGGTTCATTCACATTGAACATGAGGGGTGAGAAGTGGAAGTTTTTTTTTGGCAAACGGACAGAAGAATTCTCTTCACATCTTAAAAGGAGAATTTTCTTGAGGATTCAAAAAGTTCCCGAGCGACTTTTTTCTCCCTCTCTCTCTCTTTTACTTTTATTTCCAACAACTTCTTCCGCTTTTCTTCACGTTCGGCGATGCAGTGTCCCGGAGGGTTTGGTCAGAATCCTCCCCTTGAGTGTTCATTGACTGCAAGATGGAAGGGGTATCGTTTATTTCTGTCGCTCGTAAATTTAACCAAAATTGTCCGATTTACAGATCTCATTGCAACATTCATAAAATTCCATTAAATCATCTCATGAGATGTAATATCGCAAGAATTTCCCATTCAATGCTTGAGATATTTGCATATATGCATTTTTATGTCCCAAACACTATCCCCTTTTGGCATACATTATTTTATGGGGAATCATTAGTTAATGAGGTTTCGAATGGGGGTAATTCTTAAGCTTATTTTCCACTCCTTTTGACTTTATGAAAATGAGCTAAATTGTTGATGGAAGTTGGCAAGTTCAGGACCAGAGAAATCTCTGATGAGATAAAATCTCAGAGAAGAGCTCAAGCAGATGAGAATTATTCAAAGTCTATATATTATTATGTTATGGGAAATTAATGTTGAATATTCATGCTTCATTTATGCTCTCCTTTGACTGTTCATATCTCTGTTTTTGAGTTAATCGTTGAATGGACATCAATTTAACTAAAGCTAAAGTAAAGGAAATTGCATTGAAATTGGAAAATTTATGCTTTTCAAAGGCGGAATCAAATAAGGTTTTCTAAAGAATGAACCCACTTATAAACAGAATTTGCAAAATATTTTCCAAAAATTATCACCTGAAATTGGACTATCGAACCAAGAAGAACTTTTTACAGAAAAAGCGCCAAAAAATCGCCAATAATGGATTTTCAAGAATCTTATTTTAAAATTAGCGCCTCGAGTACGTTTATTTTGGTCATGCTTGTAGAATCCGTTTAGCAATATCCAACGTTTGCACAACAATTCGCAATGGTAATAAATCAGCAAAATTGACGACAATAAAAATGTTACATTTGCTAAGAAAGTGCCCAGCAAGTCATCTGGAGAAAATCTCACAGACAATAGACGTGAAACCCGAAACGTGCTACCTTCACTCCAAGCTTCACTTTCGTTTTATCTCTTCCTTGAACTCTTGAAGCATTTTCATGAGGTGATTAGCAAAACGTGGCAAGTGAAGAGGTAAAGGAATTTCCAGAGACATTTTATTATGTTTGAGAACCTCAAATCCAGATGTGTCCAAAGTTTTCTGGGGTGCTGAAAATTTGGTATGTCATACCAAGGTTGCGGGGAGGGTGGAAAAAGGGCTCTTTTGTCGTAATTTTATGCAAATTTTATGTCACTTTATTGCATATTTTCCATAGTATGAGATTGTAAATTACCTGGCTTGAAATGTTGATGTGCAATTACACTTTCTTGTTTCTCTCTCACATCATACAGCAAAATGCCCCAAAAAGTTTCTCGCCACATTGTTGATATCACGAGTGTTCCAAGCGTCTTCATGAGATGATGGAAAGTCTCTTACGTTTTTCGGTTGGTATGGGACGAAGAGGACTGGCCAAAGTACTAATTTTGTTGCACGTGAATTTCTTGAAAAATGACGTTGGTGAAACTTTCAGGATGCCGCCAGCAATTAAAATTCTTCCTTTTATCATATTTTTCTGCACACTGCTGGGTAAAATAGCGTGAGTCCCCTGGGTCATTCTACTGTTTGGAATTTGCTCCTCTGTGATCTTTTTCCGGCACGAAAAATTAGCCAATTTTTTTTGTGTGACAAATTCTCATCACTTGTTGGAATCCATGGATCCTTTCGTTTTGTCCATCAGTCTAATTATTTAATTACTGATTGGGTGAAAGGGAATATATCAAGGGCCTTTTGAATCACCTCATCATTGAGCAAGACGGCAGCTGCTTGAATTGCAAACATCTTCTTTGTTACCATCTAAAAGTGGAGCAAAATGAGTGCAAAATGACTTTGCGGGATGCTGATCTTATAATGCTTATTTCTCTTGCAATTTGAATTCAGAAAATTTTTGACTGGCCTTAACTAGTCACTGATATCTTGGAAAAAATCTGTAAAATCATATATTTTGGCTCATTTTTAGGACTTTTACTGGTATTTTATGATTGGATTTAACTTAAATTTAAAAGAGAACTAACTTTTAAGATAGTCAAGAGTAAAATTTGTTGGATTAGTTTTCGAGATAGTATTGCAAAAAACAAGATTTTATAAGGGAAGGATGGGATTATGCGATAAATTAAGAGCCTATTGATGATCATTGAGGTTATTTTAGGAGGGGGGGGTGGGGGGTTCTCTAAGACCCGAAGCCTCTATCTGCCACCGTTTGACCGATAGATCAATAACAACCAGACAAACGGTAAAACATATTTTATTTCAAAAAACACATATAATATAATAACATGAAATTATGATCTTCTTGATTGAGGGTCTCTTTCTGATGAGTTCGTTAATTAGACAAATTCTGGTATTGCCCTTACGCGGTCGAGAGAGTACGCGATGATAACAATCTTTTTCTGGTCTTTTTAGGGGCTCACATTAATCCTGCAGTGACTCTGGCGCTTGCGGTGGTTAGAATGGTATCACCACTCAGGGCTGTTATGTACATCACCGCCCAATGTGGGGGTGGAATTGCAGGAGCAGCACTTCTCTATGGGTGAGTAAACTCCAACATTAAATTGCTAGCAATCTTGTTGCTTCCTTTTCACCACCAAGAGGAAAGAGCCTTCAGACAGATGTTTGTACACAAAAATCCAGCAGAAAAAAACATCCGAGTGATTTTCATGCACAAACCCACAAAATTTGTTAAAGAAGAAATAATGAGAAAAAAAACGCTCCTCAATGGCAACCGAAAAGAGACGAACAAACTTCTGGCCAGAAGAAGTGTAAAGGCCACAAAAAATGCCGAGAGAGTGAAAGAAAGGAGTTAAAACCAGAGGCAGGTGGTGGTTTCTGTACAAATAAAATCGCTATATAGAGACTCAAAAATTAACAATCTTCTCGTGTCGCTTCGGTCACATGGCGTCGTAGCGGTTAATGTGATTCTTAATCTCTCTTCCTTTATCCCAGGATTTTTTTAAGTAATAATTTCATGCGAGATAAGCGACATTTAATTGATCCAGATTATTATTGCTTTTAAAGTGCTTATCGATAATGTTTCAAGAAATATTGCTTCATATTTAAGGGGCAAATAATTGCTTGTGTTCTTTGTTGAGAGATAAAAGTTCAATTTGAAAGCTTTAAATCAATAAGAAATCAGTTGCAAATTGTTACTGATTTTTCCTAAAAATCTTACGTTATAGCTA